>CM076402.1:16845074-17033341 GCA_038363315.1 Mugilogobius chulae | reverse complement strand
CCCAAGATTGTTAACAGGAAGTGGGTGGTCACTGTTGAGTTCCATAGTCAATAATCTGAATATCATAGCAGAATTGCTCAAATTGTTATAAAAGCACCTTTTGTAATTTTGGCCAATTAAGCAAGAAGTCTGAAAGCCAACAACATTGATCCAAGGGCCACATTTAGCACCCGGGCCGAAGTTTGAACATGTGTACACTAAAAGAAACACCTTAATGATCCCCATACACAATTTTGTAAACAATTTGAGATGTTTGTGCTTCTGTTGCAGCTCTTAACTATTAGCTACATTCGTTTTTAGTTTGGTTATATTTTAGTCTCAGGTAAGATTATTAATAGTAGTTTATAATAGTGAGTAATCTGACAAGTTTAAGATCCAGACAGTTTTCTTGTGATTCTAACTTTGCCTTTGAGACGAAAGAGGAGGGGTCTCTGTTCAAACCTGTTGTTGAAATCCAGTTTGGTCTCCACATAATGCATTTCTTCCCGGTGTGACTCCGCCCACTGCTGAATAAGAGGAGGATGTCTCGGATCCACCTCCAAATACACACGGCTGTGGGTACAAGAAACACAACAGGCGTCAGGAAACAGACTCGCAGCAGCAGTATTTCTGGACTTTTACTACTAAATGTTGGCGGACATCACATGCAGGTTGGAAACAATAACAAAAACAAAACCCTAAATATAGTGATACAATCCAAATTACTATATTTAGACAATATTAAGGCAGTTCATCAAAATATGCCTAAGTAAGTCTGCAAATGTACAGTAAATGATTGGATAATGAAGAAGTACACTGGAAAATCTAACTTGAAGCCCATATGACAGATAAATACATTTACTAGGAGTTTCAACAATCTTTTAGCAGAATTTAAGGATTACAAAATATTATCATTTGTCAAATTGTTTTGGCCCATATTTACAGTGTGGTTGCTAGAACAGTTTTGGAATTACAAATAACATATATGCTGGACAAAAGACAAATATAAACCTCATCAAAACTGTTGAAGATTGTGTGAAAACAAGCAAACTGTTTAGTGAAATCATACATATATATAATCACATTCACTATGTTTGTCTAATCCAGTGTTTCCAGGGGGTACTTGGGATGATTGCAAAAATGGTAGAATTCCAAGTATTGTAATGTAAAAACAATTATTGATAGAACATTTTACAAGTTAAGAGGCACTTTTTTGACATGGAAATTATTAAAAACAATAAATGCAATGGTTAATCAAAAATATATGAGTACATATAAATTGCCGTAATTTCTGGGTTATAAGTCACTACTTTTTTCATGAGCTTTTAACTATGCGGCTTAAAAAGGCAATGCAGCACAATTATAGATTCTCATAGACTTACTATTGACTACATACTGTATGTACTTCATGCTTTTTCTTCCTTAAATCTAGTGGGTGCGGCATATCGGGGGTACTCAGTGTTTGAGATCATGATTAGGGGGTACTCAGGTCAAAAAAACATTGGGAACCAATGGTCTAATCTGTCATTAAATACGATAGTATGTGAAAAAAAAAAAACTTTTCAGACCACAATTTTTTAAATCTGTCCAATTACTTCTTAGCCATTACTAATCTTTTGGCACATCGTTTTGTTTAATATTCACATTAAATTTTGGCTTCAATCATGGCTTTAGAACTGTGAAGTGAAACTGAGGTGGACCATCCAAGCACAGCCAATCAGAACGCTGCTTTCTTTTATCTATGAGAAATACAACACTAAAGCTGGTGTAACACAAAGTAAAGGGTGAAAAAATGAGTCCCCTGAGTACTGTCTAAATTGAGTAATAAAAAAACTAGTTCTAATCAGAAGTCGAATGAAGCGCTCTGATTGGCTGTGCTTGGGTTGTCCTCTCCAGTTTCACTTTGCTGTTTGTAAAAAGATGTTTATAAGCCATAATCGCAACCAAAATGAATACGTTGATATTAACCATGTGTCAAAGGATTTAGGAAAGGAAGTTGTCAGATTTAGAACCTAAATCAGTGAAAAATCAGCTAGCACAGCTTTAAATATTAGACTCAGACAGTACATAATGGGCTAATTTCTATCACAAATTGCTACTTTTTGCTTTGGTCGAAAAATAAAGTTTATTCTTTACATACACAAGTTAGGTCTCCCAGCTTTAAATATAATTTGAGTTTCTTAGTTTAGTTTATCTGTTTATTTATCAGGGACAGTGCTAATTTCCACCTGGAATCCCTGAACAGATTGTTTTACTCTCAAGTTTACCAAAAGAGCAAGTATTGTTTTGTTTTCAAGTGCACAGTTATTTTTTTCCCTCCTATTTTCAAGTTGAAAATTGATAGATAAGGATATTTTAAGCCTGCAAATTATATTTTAAGACAGTCAAAATATTCCCAAAACAAAATGAATACGAGTGATTTCAAGCACATTTTGTGCCTTATTTAAGATGGCTGTTTTGTTTGTTTTTTCCAGTGTATAAAATGTAATTATAAAGTGCAGAATTATCACAAATCTAAAACACATGCTTCTATGTATGTTGACATTTTTTGATAGTACAAAACAATATTGAAATGTAGCGAAAAAGGACCACAGAAGTAAAATAATAGAACATATACAAGGATTTTTCTTTATAGATTGGCCCTTGCAGCGCAGATTGATTTGCAAACTTTCTAAGCCAGTTGTTAAAGCTTCGCATTGGCACAGCAACAATTCAACTCTGATGAATCTGGTTTAGTCCTAGAAATGTCAAGGTGCTCTTCAAAGACTATTCCTGGAAAGCCACATACTTTACGAGGTAGCGCAGAGAGTAAAATCGGTGTCAAATCATCAGAACTGGGGCCTTATTTAGCGAGAAAGGGGAGGAAAAAAAAAAAGACAGAAAAAGGCACAATTTACTACACGTTTGCTGGTACACGCTGTTCTTGTGAAAAGCAGATTACAAATTGAACCCAGGTGGGACTGTTAGCGTGCGCTTGTTTTGTGTTTGGGGGCAGCCAGGGGATTCTTTTGTCTTTTTCTTTTTAAAGAGGTAGGCAATATATTGAATTTTAGACAATACTGAGAATGTTATAGAGGTCAGGCAGAAGAGACAGTTTCTCCTTTAAGAGTCAAAACACAACTAAAATAAGAAAACGCAGCTACAGTCTTATAAAACAATGTAAACAAAGACAACTAGTGCTAAATATTGAGTTTGTGTAGCCTAACATGTAAAGAAAAATCATGTAGCCTAAACAGTGGCAGAAAACACACAGTTCAACTCATTATCTTTCTATGCACAAATAAGATGCCGCTAGCAAACAATTAGCAGCACTGTTGCCATGACAACGGAAAAGCAGTATTGTTAAATTTTTGCCAAACAAACACTACACAGATGAAAAAAGCTAAGAAACACATTTCATCAAGTGTTGTTACCCTTTTGTCACTCAGAATATTGTATAAAAATACAAAAAAAAAGCTTATAATCTACAATATAGCTAAATTGTGATGTTGTAAACTTTCAAATAGACAGGCAATTTGATATGCTGAATAAATTCAATACAAAGAAATAACGACACATATAAGCTTAAAAAGTGGTTGAATTAAGTAGTATTCATCATGATTTAAGAATATTTTGACTATCTTTTCATTTAAGGGTAGAATAAGTGTGGATTCTTCTTGTTTTAGGTTGGCAATCTTATTTTAGGCCAGTCAAAATCAACTCAAAACTTATTGAATACTGCTTATTTTAGGCACATATTCATTTTTTCCCAGTGTATAACAAGAAAATAACAATATACGGGGAGATTACTGCACTTTTGTGATTTATTAGACTCCCACATCCTTCTGAAAACTAAAACCTCGATACATTTGAAGACGCGTTTTAACACATTTATTTTGGACCGACACAATATCGTCCAGACATTGTTATCGAGACAGACCAACTGCTTACCCATGGTTTTGGAGAACCTTTGAGGCCAAATTCAAGACTTGTCTGATCACCACGAGGCCGTCTGTCCCTCCATCCAAAGCGGCGGGATCCTCGTAACTAGTACATACATGAACGACATGATTAATAGCCTAGCAACACGATACACGCATGTACTCAAGTGTGTATATTTAAATTTAACATGTACAGAACCTCTAAGTACACAGTGTTACTGCCAAGTTACCTTGGCTTGTCTTTAAGGTCAGCCAAGATGATAAGACCAAGGTTTTTTAGTGAGGGAAAATCACCAAGGCTGCCATACAGCAATTCATAATACTGTATGTAATTGTACAATGTTATGGCTGTGTTCTCTCATCATTAGTTTAATGAAAGTGAACGCTGGGCCATTAATCAAAAAATCAAGAGATCGAGAATTGAAACGCATCGTCAAGTAATTGGTGGTGGGGTGGGTTTTTGTCAGTGTTTGACTAGAAGTTTTACCATCAGTTTTTCAATTTGAAAAGGAATTCATGAATTTATATTTCTAGTTGTGTATTAGCACAATTTATTACTAATTACATGGGAAAAACATATGTATATTTATTTATCCTTTTAATATTATAATCCCTTCATCTATGTAATTCAAAAGCTACATTTAAAGGTGCACTGTGTAACTTTCTGGAGGTGAAAAATGAATGACACATTACAAAGTTAAAACCAGAGTTTGAACGTGAGGCTGGGGAAACTTCTTTGATAAAAACAACAAAACAGGATGAGAGCAGCTGTTTGGATCAGGTCTGAACCGGTATGATGGATGTCTGGCTTCTGAAGCTTGAGGCAGTTTTTTTTTCTCTGCGTTTACTTCTACGTTTTTTAATGAAAAGTTTATGGGTCGTAAAAACAAATTACATTCACAAATGTTGACTTAGCAGCATTACTTTAGTTTTTCGCACAGTGATAAACTCTTGTAGTTGACTGACAACAGTGCTGGGAGTGAACAACAACAACAGACATTGTGCACAATTTACTCAGTTTAATTAGTTAAAAAGTTTTGAATGACTTTCACTTAATTAGGAGATAAAATATTTAGTTTTGTTTACTTATGAATAGATATGTAAGTGATCACTCTAATTTGCATTTCACCCTAAGACATTCATTATTAATTAATGATGATCAAATTACATAGTATCCTTTTTACGATAAGTGCCTACTCCTGTCTGCACAGCTTGTAAACAGTAAACAATGAGAAACCGTGCATTAAAACAGTTTAACACACGCCTCCAAGTTGTTTACTGCGCTCATATCACAGTTACAAACTGAAATAGTTCACCTGTCAATCTTAAAATCTTCTCTACGATGTATCAAAAGCTAAGATATAAGTTATTTCTGTGTTTTTATTAAAGCTAGTTTCCTCACAGCAGTTAAGCATTTTTTTACGCATTGCTACGGTGTGGGCTTGCAAAAAATGTGTTTTTTAATGCAGAAATTACATTGGATTTATCTTTTCCCTTCCTTATGAATTTGAATCAAATGATGATTATGAGAATGTTTTTGAGAGTTTTTTGAGCACCGTTGCCATACCTCTTTTTATTGAACTAATCTAAGTGTGTTCAATCAACAAAGAATTTTTTTTGTCAACCACAAACCTAGTATTAATTAATGATATTTATACCAAAAAAATAAAATCAATGAAACACAAATTATTTGTGGCACCATAAATCTGTGTCTGAAAATTATTCTGATAAATAAATAAATAAATAAAAATGCATTTATTTATTTATTGAATGAGTGATTATTACTATCATTAGCTTAGTAGTAGTGGTAATAGTGGTAGTAGTAGTAGAAGTAGTAGTTGTAGTAGTAATAGTAGTATTAGTTATAGTAGTAGTAATAGTAATAATAGTAGTATTAGTAGTAGTAATAGTGGTAGTAGTTATAGTAGTAGTAATAGTAATAATAGTAGTATTAGTAGTAGTAATAGTGGTAGTAGTTATAGTAGTAGTAATAGTAATAATAGCAGTATTAGTAGTAGTAGTAATAGTAATAGTGGTAGTAGTTATAGTAGTTGCAGTAGTTATAGTGGTAGTAGTTATAGTAGTAGTAATAGTAATAATAGTAGTAGTAGTAGTAGTAGTAGTAGTAATAGTAATAGTGGTAGTAGTAGTAGTTATAGTAGTAGTAATAGTGGTAGTAGTAGTAGTAGTAGTAGTAGTAATAGTGGTAGTAGTTATAGTAGTAATAGTAGTAGTAGTTATAGTAGTAGTAATAGTGGTAGTAGTAATAATAGTAGTAGTAGTAGTATTAGTAATAGTAGTAGTAGTAGTAGTAGTAGTAGTAATAACAGTAGTAGTAGTAGTAATAATAGTAGTAGTAGTATTAGTAATAGTAGTAGTAGTACTTATAGTAGTCGTTATAGTGATAGTAGTTATAGTAGTAGTAGTAGAAGTAGTAGTAGTAGTAGAACACATGTCTATATTTTAAACTTACCCTGGAGCTAACAACTTCTGAATAAGAGAAGCTTCAGTAGTAGTAGTAGTAGTAGTAGTAGTAGTAGTAGTAGTAGTAGTAGTAGTAGTAGTAGTAGTAGTAGTAGTAGTAGTAGAAGTAGCAGTAATAGTGGCAGTAGTAGTAGTGGCAGTAGTACTAGTAGTAGCTATAGCTTTGTATTTATTAATTTATTTTTTAAGCCTAATACATTTTAATACTGTTAGATGTGAAACATGCAAAGCAATAACATTACCATGGAAACAAGCAGGTACTGGACCTTCTCACAAACATTCTCTACAACTAAATGTCACAATAATGCCACACTTTGAGCATTAACACTTCTGTTTCACATTTGAATTCATTTCTACTTTTATAGTCTTCACATTAAGTCTCTTCAATCTTCATCGTTACTGGGATAATTTTAACTTCTTAAGCCCACATAAGCCAATCATTTCATTATTACTGTTTTAAATGCATAATTCTGCACATTCACGTGGCGTTCTAATAAAAATGACTCACCGCAGTACTTCAGGCTGCAGTGACGCCATGTCCTCGGTGTACAGGTACGGAGGGTTACTGACCAGGGCCTGAACCCCATTACACAAGCTCAAAATGGCCTCTTCTTCTAAATGAATAGAAAAGAAATTCAAGTAAATGTAAAGTGTTTTGCAAGAAATTAATTAATACCAAGAAAGCACACAATGACACAGTGCGTTCAGGTCGTGGAATCTAATCAATAATAAGTGGGTGAGCACTTAACCGGGCCAATGCCGTCTAAGATACAAAGGAAGCTTATGTTCAATACTTTCGTTGGTGATTAATGCTAAACAGTTATGCTCACTGCATAGCAAGATTTGACAAAAAAGGAAATTAAAAGAGTAGGACTAAGGACAATCCCTGCCAATCAATTAGTCAACTCACAAAAGCTAGCAAGACTATTATGATCCGACCATGTAAAGCAGTTTTTCCCAACTGGAGGTAGGGTTTTGCATCAGTAGTGTAAGTAGAAAAAGCTAATTGCATTACAGCTAGAATTGATTTGTGGGACAACAATAACAAAAGCAAACAAATGTTAGTCTCCAATTATTGTATTAAAAAACCAGGCTCCTGCCGTTGTCATGACGCTATCTTGGCATACATCACATACTGTAGCTCTAAGATAGCGGCTACTTCCATTGATTTTAAAGGAGACCTATTGTGATTTTTCTGTATATTTAGGAAGAAACAATGGAAAATGCAGATCAATAATTCACATTTTGTTCATTGTAAAACACAAGGACACAGATG
Organism: Mugilogobius chulae; assembly: GCA_038363315.1. Classification (NCBI taxonomy): domain Eukaryota; kingdom Metazoa; phylum Chordata; class Actinopteri; order Gobiiformes; family Gobiidae; genus Mugilogobius; species Mugilogobius chulae. The sequence goes on along the minus strand of CM076402.1, from coordinate 17,025,682 downwards.
GAAATTAGCTGTAGCTAGAATCTGGTACAAGCATCTCTGGCATGTGCTTGATGTAATGTACACTGTTTCTAATAAAACATAACCTTAAAAATTTCAAAACGGCTTAGAAATAAAAACGGGTCCATAGACTTCCAGTTCAAAACTGCACGGCTACTTGACATTTTTGAACCCTACAGGTTTTGCTCAGAATCAGATATTTTGATTCAAACTTTTTTTTTCCAGTTGTGTAATGGTGATTCTATTTATTCTATTCTATTCTATTCTAATTTTATGTGAGAGTGAACAAAGCTATCACAAATGTGATTCAAGACAATCTTTGATTAATTAAATAATTAATAAACACACAAACTAAAGCTAAGCCAATGATTTGAAAGTTGTTATCACACTAACATGAAAGAATTGGCCTCTGGTCCATAGAGTGAGATCACTAAAAAAAAAAACTTTCCTGTAAAGGGTTTAAAAAAAAAAAAACATTTCACACAAACATCATAAGGGAAAAATTGTATCCAAGAAGGTGGAAAATGAATCAGATGGTATAGAATTGGTAGTCTTAGGCACACTCGGGCCACAAAATGGTCAATAAAGTTGAATTGATTCAATTTGAAGTTGCATTTTTATTCACAACTTTATTTAATGGCAAAAATAAACTCCAAAAGCTAAATTTAAAGCTCATTTCCAGCACATTTCCATTAAATTAACCTGCATTTACATGACTTAATTCCAACAAATTAAGTTTAAGGTGCAGGAGCTCTATTGGGCTCTGCGGGATCTGTGCAAAAAACAACTACTTCTACTAGTACCAGCAAACAGTGTAAAATAGAAATAAGTCCCCAAATCTTAGAAATTTAAGTCCATGCATTCTAGTTTCTGTTTAAAAAAATATTTGATAAATCTAAATAAAATTTAGACACCATCACCGTCGACTCATGCAGCTCTAAAGCAGACATCAGTTTGTGTTGCATTGTTAAGCTTAGCGTTAAAAATGTGTTCAGCAATTATTACCTTTTAAAATGTCCAAATGATAAAGTTGTAGCCTGTGTCAAGTCCCAAACTGCAAAAGTAAAAACAATGTAAGACAATGCACAAACATCCACTTAAAATATATGGTTTTAATCAAATAAAGGTACCTTATTGCATTGTCTTGGTTAAAGTTATTGCATCCTCACTTTGGTCAAAAACCAATGCTCTCAGCTACAGGTGAAAAGCAGAGTTAGTTGCAGAAACCAAAAATGTATTACAAATCTTAAAAGGTGCACTGTGTGAATCACTTTTGTCAATAGAGCAGATATTACTGTCCCTATAAAATGCTACACAACATGACTTTAAACCTAATGAAGTCATTTCTAGACCTATGTGACGTCAGCGTGTATTGTCCACTCAAAACTGAGCACTAAAGGCAAACACCTGCTGTCAGTCCAATCACACTGTTGCTCTCCTCTCCAAGCAATGCCTTTGCCCTTTTCCCAATGCCTATTAATGAGTTTGCTGTGTTTGAAATGTGTTTGTGGGTGAAGTTTATTAGTTGAGCTTCACTTTAAAGCTGTAGGTAATATTCTAAGCAATAACATCACCATAAAGTCTGGCTGGCGGCACCTTTAACAAACTGTATATATCAACAATTATCAATCTCTACTTCCAGTTATTATGACTATATGTATGTTATTTTTTTCATGCTGTTTTTGAGCATACAACCATGAGTGAACGTAATGCATATTTACAGTTAAATGGAGAGGACAAATTTCCCTTTGGGGACAATAAAATGTTTCCTTGGAAAATCTTTAGACCACCATGTTTATCTCCAAAGTTTCAGTGGGCGTGACTGACAGATAAAATAGCCAATCAGGAAAGCTCAATCATTTGTTGTATGAGAAAAATATCAAAAGGGACAGAAAAACATTGAATTTCTGTAAATTCAAGAAGAAAAGCAAAAAACAATTTTAAAGGAGACCTATTATGTAAAATCTACTTTTCTGAGTATTTAACCATATTACAGCAGTGTTCTCTTATCATTAGCTTACTCAAAGTTGTATTTGGATTGCTTCATGCATGTTTGAATAATCTTGTATTGTCCTGCAGCTGATGCTCAGAAAATCCCTGTCTTCACCTACCACCTATCCCTGCCCACTTGTTTGTACTTACATGTGATTACGCAAAAATTAGGATTGCAAGTAAAACATGTAGGGTTCAAAATTGTCATGTAGACACTTTCCAAAAACAAAAAACAGTAATTTAGTCATTATAAATCATTTTTGCATTTTACAATGAACAAATTGTGAATTATTGATCTGCACATACCATCGTTTTCTCCTAAATAAGCAGAAAAAACACAATAGGTCTCCTTTAATGAGAAGGGAGTGAAGTCAGATTAAGTTCTTAATAACAGGCGACCAATGAGTTCCTTCGTTTCATGTGCACAACACAAATAAACCCATTTGACTGCCCGGTTTGTTAAAGTCTGGGGTAACTAACTTTTTTAGTTGTAAATTAAAAAACTTTGTGTTTCCCACTAACAAGTGTATGATAAATGCAGCACTTTCTGAAAAAATGAGACCACTGTGTACTGGCTGAACTAAATAATGAAGAATCTTAGTTGTTATCAGGAGCTGAACGCTGCGCTCTGATTGGCTGAGCTTGGATGGTCCTCTCCAGTTTTGTAAAAAGAAGTTTATGAGCCATAATTGCCACCAAAATAAATACATGTTGATATTAGCCATGTGTCGGAGGATTTCTGAGTAGGAAGTAATCAGATTTAAAACTTATATTGTGTATAGATTTGAGACGTGGTGGAGGTATTGGTGACCAGGCCCAGTTTTTGCAAAAATAGTCTCTGAATCCCAGGCAAACAAACTGTACCATACCCTTCACCTGAAGTACACTTAAGAACGAGTTGAAGTGTTTAAATACTGTATATAGGACCTTCAAATACATTAGCTGCATTGATGGAGAGAATACTGGTCTGAAAATACAAAAAAAACACCACTAATGGACTTTTGTCAACTGCACAGGAGGAAATCTATTATGAAACCTTAAATGCGCTGAGCTCTGCAAGTGGCTTGTTCTTTCACAATACTGAAAACAACCTCCCTGTATTTCGATCAAATAGACCAAAGGACATGGAAAACAAGATATTTTGTATTCATGACTGAAAAGAATGTCCTTACAGGGCCTATCCTATGTTAATTTTTGATTCATGTTATGTTTGCTTATCATAAAATTACCCGAAGTTATGTTTTGTTTGAGCCACATTATATAACAGAAGATAAAATAAAATATACAAAAAGTTCTCATAGTCTAGTCATTAATAGAGCAAAAATTGCACAGGAAACTAAAATTAAAGGAACTGTACCAGATTTTTTGTTCTTTTTTGCGATAAAATTACTTAAAGTAAATGTTTTTCTAGCACAGATATCTTGTTAATTTATATATTCAGGTAGAAATTAGTCTGCAATGCAAACCGGGATGTCTCACTCTTAACAGCTGTGAAAAAAGCTTAAAACACATTGTGGTGAACAATTTAGAAGCTCAAAATGCATTAGGTAAGTGAGCAAAACATGTGGACTGATGTAAGCAGTTTAAAATTAACCAACATTTTGATATGATTAAAAGTTCACTGGAGTCAGGTTTGCACATTAAAGGACCTTTAAAATGCAAAGTGTTACACTCTTGTTACATGTTCAATAGGATTTTCAGGATTACAGAGCACAGGATCTAAATATTATTCTCACCCATGGGAGACTCTTTAACAAGCTTAAGGAGATTGCACCAGAACCACAGCCCACTTCTAAGATGCTTAAGCTCCCAGTTTTCTCCTTGAGGTCTGAGAGAACGAATTCCACCAACTCCTGCAAACAAAAGAAAACACAAAAGGTATGGGAAAAAAAAGAAAGAAGAAGCTTTGTCCCAGGATCAATTTTAGAGCAGTTTAGCTACAGCTGTAAAAAGTATAATACAATAGTTATTAGTTTATCAAAACAGGGGATGCACGCGCAACCGGAGAGCAGAAAGAGCTGCGTCTGATTGACACAAGCTGTGGCAGCAACACTAGCCAGTGCTGTTGTCAACTAACTACAAGAGTTTATCGCTTTACGAAAACAAAAGTTATGCTGCCAAATCAACATTTGTGAATGAAATTTGTCTTTACGAGTCATACACGTTACATGAGTGAAAAGCAAACTTCTGGAGTCAGTATTGAAACACCTAGCTCCCGTCCCGTTAAGTTGTTTAATCAAAAGAGTTTCCCCAGCTAGACGTACAGCGTTCCTTTCTGCAGATGATATGAGCAGTAGAGTGGGAAGTGGTGTCGACCGATAATCCCTCTATACAATTATGAAATATAAATAATGGTACAAGTCGCCAAGCTGTTGCCCAACTAAATGTTTTAAACTGTCTTACCTCCGAGTGTCGTAAATGAACACATTTGTAACTGGTAAATGGTTTTTATTTATATAGCACCTCTCCACCTTTCAAGTCACTCAAGACGCTTTACAATCAAGGATCCATCAAGTGTACGCAGACACTGGGCAAGATGGGTTAAGTGTCTTGCCCAATGACACAACGATAATCCACTCCTGGTCCCACTATGGCACCTGGTGCTCAAGAGGTCTCCCATCCCTGTACTGACCAGGCCTTGACTTAATTAGCCTCTAAAGAGCTTGTCTTGCAAAATGACAATGTGTTGTCTGTATCAATCAATAATCAAAATGTTGAAATGGTTGATGATTTTAAATATCTTGGCACATACATAGACAAGAGACTCACTTTTGAGCAAAACTCAAATTTTATTTTCAAAAAATGCTCCCAAAGACTGTATTTATTTATTTTGGAATCAACCAAACTGTTCTTGAAACTGTGTACAAGAGCTTTGTGGAGAGCATCTTAACTTTTAACATGTTGATGTGGTTTGGTAATTTAAGTGTGCAGAGGAAGAATAAGCTGCAGCGCATTGTTAACATGAGCTCAAGGATCATTGGCCGGCCTCAAAAGTCATTGAGCAGCATTTACGATGAACTCTTAGAGAAGAAGGCTGTGAGCATCATACAGGACTCTTCTCATCCTTTGCACAGTCACTTTGAACTGTTGCCCTCTGGAAGACGGTATAGAGTAATCTCAGCTAACAAAAATATTTTTAAGAATTCTTTTATACCAAGGGCAGTTAAGGCGGTGAACTGTCGGAATCTCCACTGAAGCGCACAGATCTTTTTTGGGGGGAGTAATTGCTTTGTTGTCTTATGAAATGTAAAGCGAAAGTGGCATGTAAATGTGTGTGTCTTTTATTCGTCTTGGTGAAACCAAAGGCAAATTTCCACCTCAGTGGACAATAAAGTTTTCTATTCTATTCTATTCTATTCTATTCTAAATCTGAGCGGATTAAGCTCTAACAAGCAGGTACGTCCTGTAAGTGTTTTTTAATTTATTTATTTCTTATTTCTCTTTGTTGCAAAACTAAATGCAGTGGAGCTGAATTGTTGGTGGTTCAGAGGTTCAGTGCAAGTGAGAAGAATGATGTTTTGTCTTCTGGAGAATAAAGATTACCCAAATACAGTATGTACAAATAAGGCAAGTCTCCTTTAAGACTTCAAAGCTATACAATAAGTGACCCCGAGGCCCGTATGTGATTTATGATTTTGTTCCTGTCAGGTGTTATTTTGAGTGTGTGAAGTTTATTACACATAAACAGAACAGGTGATTTTTAGACAGAAGAGTGTGGTCAAAACACCTCTGTTTCAGGTCTTGGTATAAATACAGGTGGTCTCATCTTCAGAGTAAGGTCCCTGAAGTCCCACTCCTCTATCACGTACTGCAATGGCATCCTAGAAAATAGAAAAGAATATACTATATGAATGATTACTCCAAAATAAATGTTATCTATTGTTGAAAAATAAATAAATTAATTAAATGAAAAAAGACAGTGAAATTATATCACCTCTATGCCTCTGATAAAATGTAAATAATGCATATTATTTCAAATGACGTCACAATATTATTACAATAAGATTTAGGAAGGACAGCAGACAATAAGTAATGTATATTTTGTTCATTTTGTTCAATGCAATATTGATCGTAGCCACCATAATTCATTTGACTTCCTGCTTAAAAGTTGCAGAACAGAAGTTATCGATGCAGTCTTGAAGGCAGGATAAAACAGTATTACTCAAACATGTATAAATCAACTGAGAATTCAACTTTTAGTAAGATAATTATGTCCTTTATACTTTTATCTAGGGCAGGGCAATATCATGATAAAACAGAATTGTGAGCTCATCTCTGTGACAAATTTTGAAGGTTGTGGTTTTTTGGACTGCACATTCAAGTAATAAAAGAGGTGAATTTTAGCCACTTTTCAACGTTGATTTACAAAACTATACACCCATTATGATTAAAACATGGATTCTTAGCACATTTTCATGCTTAAAAGTTGATGTCATGCTTAGTCACTTGTTTCTCTATGACAATCTGGCAACAAGACAGTCTTTGACAGCTGGATTTAGTCGTGACAGTAAGTAGGAATGTTCTGAAAACAGCAAAAAAATAGACAGAATCTGATAAAATTAAAATGGTGATCTAAAATTGTGATTTTTTTTGACATATCGTCCAGCCCTACTTTTATACTTTAGATATTATATGTAATAGGATGACCTCCATCTAAGCATAGGACATTGTCACAAAACCTACCACTTCCTCAAAAGTAAAAAAAAAAAAAAATTATAATAATTAAACAAAATAAAAAGCAAAATACCCCGTTAGACGTTTGGCACAGAGCTTCCATATCTGCTGCGTCTTTTCAGGACTGAGAAGCCTGGATAGCGTCTCGGCCTTGATCCCTTCAATCTAGAATCAATATAAAAATAAGATTAAGATTATGCATATTATGGAATTTGCATATGTGTTCATCTTATGTTTAAATAAATCACTAAAAAGCATGTATGCGGATAGTAAAGTAAGCAGAATTACTAATGTTATGGGCAAAGTCTGTGCAGCAGCAGCAGCTTGTGTACCAGCGTGCAAAACATCCATAGAGATGCATTGGCCAAAAGCAAACAAAAGAGCCGTGGAACAATCAGATAAGCTAAGTCTTTATTGGTAAATACATTTATCTCACTGCATGGTTCTAATACTTTGACTGAACGCAATGGAAAACAAGTGATTAAATTAAGCTTTGTGTTCAGTGTCTATAAATTTCAATTGATTCAACATTAGGCTTAGTATTCCATGAAAGTGACGACACAATCCGAGCTCTAATGTACAGCAGAAGTATGTTGTAATATGTAATGTATGATGACACTTACTGTCTTGGCTCCAAGAACGTGGGCGGTTATGTAGCGGCTCGACAGGTCAGGTTCACTTACACCTTTCTCCTGGAAATGTTGACTCCAGGAATTTACTGCCTGCAGAGCTGTGATTCTGTGCACAGGGAGAGCTGGGCAGCTGCAGGCACGCACAGAACTAGAGGCCCCGATAAACTGTAACGATTTAATCAAGGGAAGGTAGAGAATTAATTATGTGCACAATTTTAGTTTGTTTATTTATTGAATTTTGTGATTGATGAGAAATATTTACTGTTACTTGCCAGATAAGGGGGCTTTGAAATTGGACAAAAGTTCTTATACAGGCTATGCAATTTACTTGATGTGTTAAATTATTGTGTCCTGAATAGTATCAAATAAGACCATTGATAAACTAAATATGTTGTCTGGGTTAATGGATTTATGCTCAGGGTTTAATATTTTAATAAAATAAGTTCCATTTGACAGTTGTTCTATGAAACGTAATTTATTTTATTGTAGAGCTTTACAATTTTTCCTTTTACTTGTTTAAACCTGACGTTTAAGTAGCTGATTTCATACTGCAACACATTATAAGTTTTAAATCTGATTACTTCCTTGCATAAATCCTTTGACACATTGTTAATATCAAAATGTATTTAATTATGGTTGCAATTTTGGCTTAATACTGTACCCTCTTTTTGCAAACAATTAAGTGAAACTGGAGCGGACCACCAAACACAGCCAATCAGAGCGCAGCATTCAGCTCCAGACTAGAACTGAAATTACTGAAATTATTCTGTTCAGACAGTACTTAATGAGCTAGATTTTTCACAAAGTGCTGCATTTATCATACATTTTTCAGTATAAACACAAAGTTTACCCATTTAGAATTAAAAAATGTTAGCAACCCCAACTTTTAATGTGCATAAAATGCTTCAATAATGTACTAAGTGCCTTGTTATCAGTAAGCTAGCTAACTTATGTTCTTGTTTGATATGCGTATGTAATACAAGGATAAATAATATACCTGTGACTTTTTATTTCTGCATGATCCCATAAAAGTGAACACTTCACTGAGGACTCTCCTCCTCCACATGGCAGGCGCATGAACTACTAAAATGGCGCATAAACAAAATAATGTGCATTCTTTTTAGCTTCGCTTTTGAAAACGTAGCGACAAAAGTCTCCGTTCTCTTCAGACAGAGGTTCTTAATCAAATGGCGGTCTAAATCTTGTGTATTTATGTGAAGTTCATTTCACGAACCATGCTTGTTGTTTGTCATGTGACCATATCCGCATGCGCAGTGTGTCGCTAAGGAAACCGTGCGCTTTTACTTCCACACGAAATTTTCAGTGTTAACAAATAAACCAGTGTATTTGGCAGAGAAATATATGTTTTATAGCTAACAGAAATGATAAATAAATAATCAAGGATTTTGTAGCCATTATAACAAATATACGGGATGAAAATAGCTTGGTTTGCGTTATGTTAATAGCTTGCTTCGGTAATATAAACACATGTATTTATGCTTTCCTACAGACAGCAAACACGACGCTGTTGTTGTTAATGTTTGGTGGAGCATGTTTTCGGAGAGTTGCTGTAAAGTTTCACGAATAGAAACAAAAAGACCGTACAGTTAGCGGTATTTTTGTCGAGTTTATTTTCCACGAATTCCAAATGTGTTATCACAGCATAAAGCGTACAAATTGACGCGACATAATGCAGATCTAGGCTATTTTAGCTAGCTTCCTCTTTAGCTGCAAACCTGAAAGTGATGGTAATCTTATGCATTTTACTCACTTATTTCAAAATTAGACTTTACCGGGGAAATGGGGTTGAATACTCGCATAGAGTGCATATTCTTTAGTGAATTTCATCCTACTCTGGGACCAAAGATCACTTATCAGGTAAGATGTGTGTATTTATGTTATTAATTCATGGCATCCATTTATTATTGCCTACCCTTTTATCTACTTAGCAGCATGTGTTTCCCCACTAATTACTTCAATAAATCAGAAAATGTGCCTATGAATGTCTTGTTTGAGATCGAAGAGGTGATTGAACCATAAACAAAAAACAAAAGTATCATATAAAGGGAGTTTATCATAAGATGATTATTTATAGACAATACTTTGTGTTCTAGTTTGTTTATTGAAATCAAAACAATAAAAAACATGATTAACATTTTATACATCTCTCCTCTAATTGGCCCTGTGTTAACTTATTATTGCCTAACTTCATCTCTGTGTAGTTTGTTATTCATTTTTGAAAGTAACCTTCTTGCCTTTTGTTTCTTTTTTTCATCAGGTTCCCGAGGAGTACATCTCACGTGAGCTCTTCGACACAGTCCAAGTTTACATTATTACCAAACCAGAGTTGCAAAACAAACTAATAACAGTGTATGTAATGTTTTCTGAACAGTTATGCATCATTGTAGACTGATTCTCGTAACATTCAGTTCGTGTCTTGTTTTATTTCAGGACAGCGATGGGGAAAAAGTTGATTGGATGTCCTGTGTGCATTGAGCATAAAAAGTACAGCAGAAACGCACTCCTGTTTAATCTTGGCTTTGTGTGCGACGCTCAGACCAACACTTGTCCACTAGAGCCTATTGTGAAGAAACTGTCTGGCTACCTCACAACCCTCGAGGTAATTTAAAATACCCATTGCTTTTAGAAGAATTCTGGATTTTGGGTTATGATTTCTTGTCTGTTTTGCAGCTTGAAAGTGGTTTTATATCTAATGAAGAAAGCAAACAGAAATTATTGGCCATTATGTCAACTTTGTTAGAGGAACTGAATGCTACAGGAGCCTGCACACTTCCCATTGGTAATGTAATATTCTGGTATATTTTTCGGTAACGTTTTATAATAAGGGGACATGAATTCATTGATTATCATCATGAAATCATGAGGAATTAATGCATGAATTCATGAGGAATTCATGATGTATTCATGCATTAGTTCACCATGAGTCATCATGAACTTTCATGAATTCACCATGAATTATCATGAATTCCAGTGGTTTCATGAATGAATTCATTCATGAATTCCACCATGAATTCATCTAATGAACTAACATGGAAATCATGTTAGTTAACCATGACTTTTAAACCTACTATGAATACAAGGAATTCACATGAACAAGAGATATTTAAACCAAAAACATGAATTCATCATGACTTTTGAAAGTCATGCATGAACATCATGAGTCATCATGAATTTCTTTCTCCAAAAAAAAAAAAAAAAAAAAGTGAATTTAGCCTTTTAGTAAAACTTAGTTGTCAAGAACTTTTAGTGAACTCATGATGAACTCATGATGAATTCACCATTTTTTAGTAATTTGTGCTCCATTTGAGCTTGTTTCTGTTTTTTAAATAAAAATTCAAGGCTACCTTTATAGCACAATTAGTTTGGAATAGAAACAGCACAATTATAACCCAAATGGGTAGGTACAGCAATTCTGTGACATTTGGACAAAAATGTTTTAAGTGACAAAACAAAGTAATTAACAGTGGCACAATTTATGAGTCAACCTGTGGTCCATTGAAGTGGTCTACAGCCTGTCTGTCTATGGGAGTGGATCTTTCCTTACCTGTAGTTCTCCTCAAGGTTTCTTCTTCTCCCACCAGGCTTTAAGTTTTTCCTTGCCGAGAAGGAGGGTCTAAGAACAAGGGATGCTCTGAGACAATTATCCATCTGCGTGTTCATCGTTGGACATTCCAACTCTGTATTTCTAATTGACCATTTCTGATGTTCTAATCTGTTGGTATTGATCAAATGTTTCTGACAATTGTGTTTGCTAAACCAACAATCATGTGAGGTCTTCTGAGATAACTGTTGTGATTTTTGGCCACAGGTGTCCATTGTTACTACTATTACCCTTACCTATCAAGACTAAGGGAATAAGCTCTAATTTAATCGTTTACTTAGCCTCTCAAACTGTGTACATTAATACAAAAAGAATATTTTTTTCTGTGTTGGCTCAGGCCAAATGAAGGCCAGTTCACAACCTAAATTTCCTGAGCTGAAAGGGGTCCCACCACACTGCTTGTCTTTATGAAGATATTGTCACTTATCCTGAATTTGTCACATTTTTACAAATCTCTATGCTTTATAAAGAGAAATAATTAGATAAAGTGAGCATTTAAACAGCAACACGACTCCACAGATCTGATTTCTAAGTAACTTCCTCTGTAAGCAGTCTGTTAGCAATTCAATTTAATTTTATAGCCAAAAATCACAACAACAGTTATCTCAGAAGACTTCACATGATTGTTGATTTAGCAAACACAATTGTCAGAAACATTTGGTCAATACCAACACTCATTAGAACATCAGAAATGGTCATTTCGAAATACAGAGTTGGAATGTCCAACAACGATGAACACGCAGATGGATAATTGTCTCAGAGCATCCCTTGTTCTTAGACCCTCCTTCTCGGCAAGGAAAAACTTAAAACCTGGTGGGAGAAGAAGAAACCTTGAGGAGAACTACAGGTAAGGAAAGATCCACTCCCATAGACGGACAGGCTGTAGACCACTTCAATGGACCACAGGTTGACTCATAAATTGTGCCACTGTTGAATTACTTTGTTTTGTCACTTAAAACATTTTTGTCCAAATGTCACAGAATTGCTGTACCTACCCATTTGGGTTATAATTGTGCTGTTTCTATTCCAAACTAATTGTGCTATAAAGGTAGCCTTGAATTTTTATTTAAAAAACAGAAACAAGCTCAAATGCAGCACAAATTACTAAATAATGGTGAATTCATCATGAGTTCATCATGAGTTCACTAAAAGTTCTTGACAACTAAGTTTTACTATAAGGCTAGATTCACTTTTTTTTTTTTTTTTTTTAATTTTTAGAGAAAGAAATTCATGATGACTCATGATGTTCATGCATGACTTTCAAAAGTCATGATGAATTCATGTTTTTGGTTTAAATATCTCTTGTTCATGTGAATTCCTTGTATTCATAGTAGGTTTAAAAGTCATGGTTAACTAACATGATTTCCATGTTAGTTCATTAGATGAATTCATGGTGGAATTCATGAATGAATTCATTCATGAAACCACTGGAATTCATGATAATTCATGGTGAATTCATGATAGTTCTTGATGACTCATGGTGAACTAATGCATGAATACATCATTAATTCCTCATGAATTCATGCATTAATTCTCATGAATTCATGATGATAATCAATGAATTCATGTCCCTTATTATAAAACGTTACCTATTTTTCCTCAAAGTCATTTACAATTTAACAGTTAACAGTCGAGTTTATTTGAGTAGGAAGAAAAGAACTTTTAGAGACCTACCCTCTTGTATATCAGTGCGGTACCTTTATCGCCTAATGTTGTACATATATAGATATCATGTACTGTATGCAGTGCACTCACTCTTGCAATTAAATGCATGAGCGTGTACAATCGTTTATGGTTGTACAAAGAAAATAAAGAAGTAAATACTGTAAATAACATGACACATGTTATTAACAATAGAAAATCAGATATCGTACTAAATGATTAGCAGGTAGTCTTTGTTTAAAATGAAAACTGCTATTTTTAAAACAGTAATAAAATTTCATCAGTTATGACTATGCAAATAAAATTACAAATTTAATTGGAAGGACACATTCTTCATTAATGGTCATAGTTTAGTTTAGTTAGTCTTTACTTGAAGAGACAATGCACAGAGACATTAAGTTTAAAAACAGTAATGTTCTGCACCAGATTATAGCTAGATAGCTAGTTTCCATCTGCAGTCCCTCATATAAAGTCAATTTACCTTTTTAATTGTATAAAATCATAATAAACAACGTAAAAACAAAGTTGAACAAAGATGCAGTTATCTTGATTTATGACTGTGCAGAATATTGCTTAATATATCATTTATTTGAAAAATACTTTGAAATACCCAGTTTTATATCCTTTCTATAAAGAATGACAACTAATATGTGTTAACTATTGCACTGCTCAAGTTAAGGATGTTAAGCAGTTCAAGCCACAGAAATTGGCATTTTGTCAACACCAGCTAATGATCATAGAATGTACAGTATTTGTATATTTTGTTGCTGATCTATATCACATTGATGCACCGTGATGTCACCAGAGCTATTGATTGTATGCGGATACTTTTTTTATTGCACGATAGCATTGTACAATTCGTTGAGTTATATTTTTAGATACATCCAATACCATACACCTGAAAGAAATCCAGCCAAGGAAAGATCCGGCCATTGTCCAGGAATACGACGTCCCTGTGTTTAGTCAATGCAAGGACCACTTTATTAAATCTCAATGGGACCTAACAACTCAACAGGTAAGAGCACTTTCATGTCTGTATTGTCTGATATACTCGTGTATCACATCACAACTGCAGATGTGATATTTTTACAGATTTTACCTTATATCGATGGATTCAGACACATCCAAAAAATCTCAGCAGAGGCCGATGTGGAGCTCAATCTTGTCCGAATTGCTGTGCAGAATCTATTGTAAGCGTTATGAGATCTGCTCATTTTGTGTGTTTTTTTTTTTTTGTAAATATATTCTGTAATCGTTTTCTTTGCAGGTATTATGATGTTGTGACCCTGGTATCGATATTTGAGGTAGGATAACCCATTTCTTAAATGTGGGGTAGCTGATTTTTACGCTGCAAAACAAATTCAGGTTTTAAATCTGCTTAGTTTCTCTCCTAACTCCCTCGACACATGGTCAATATCGATATGTATTAATTTCTGGTTGCAATTACAGCTTATAAACTTCTTTTTACAAATAACAAAGTGAAACTGGAGAGGACCAACAAGCTCAGCCAATCAGAGCGCAGCCGCGAGACTTCTTTTTTAGACCTACCCAGTGGTCTCATTTTTTCACAAAGTGCTGCATTTATCATTACTTTTTACTGGAAGACACAAAGTTTACTAATTTCCAACAAAAAAATTGTTACCCACAAGTGTTTCAATCTTATTTGATGTTAGTCATTAATCTTTTTGGTCTGGAAAAAGAGAACCTAATCTAATTGAAAAAAGTAAATACTGATACTGAAGAAACAAGCTGAATTAAAACTGAAGATAGCTGGACAAAACAAAGAATTACATAAAAGATAATAATGTCTTGAAAAAAAAACCAATCACTGTTGATAGAAATTGGGTCATGTATTTCATCATTGCATAACTGATACAACTTTACACATACACATTTGTTTTTAATAGTAGTTTTGTCTTTCACTTGTATTTACGCTTACATGCATTGTCTTTTGTCTCGTACAGTACAGCAACGTTTACTGCACAACTCCAAACGTGCAAAACCTTATCGATGACAAGTCTATCCAGGAGGAGTGCCTCAGCTATGTCACAAAGCCGGGTAAATGCACTTCATTCTCATTTTTGGCTGGATGTTTTAGTAAATCTTTCCATTAGTCATTGTTGGTTGTTGTGGTTTCAGGTCAGAAGCGAGCCAGCCTCAGAGATGTTTTCCAGCTCTACTGTGGTCTAAGTCCAGGAACTACAGTCCGTGACCTTTGTTCTCGATACTCACTACAACTTCAAAGAGTTGACGAAAGGTTTGTTTTCACTGAACTAAACTTTTCTCTTTAAGTGCCCTTTGAAAACACATTTGGAAGTGAGAAAGATATTTTCACACTCAGAGTTACATTTTAAGAGCATTTTTGTATTTATTTGAATACTTGTTTTTCTGTATTAGAAGGGATTATCCGTATCCACTCTCAGAAGTTGATATTAGTGGATAGTACTAGAGTAAATGTATGTTACATTTAGCTTAGTAACATTTTGGAGAAACTGTATATTTAAAACTACTTATTACAGGGTTTTTGCAGAGTGTAAGAAAGTCGTAAACAAAAAAGTTGATTTAATTTGTTGTTATAGGTTTTCAAAATGTTTGCACAGGTTTTTTAATTTTGCAATCAAGCAGGTATCGATCCAGTTCATACAATATTCTATAATATTCTTAATAATAAAACACAACTGGTGTGGTTTTTTTTTTACTGTTATTTGATTTATGGCATAGGTGGAATGCTGGGTTTCTGCTGGGTTGCCTTATTTTTTATGAATTACTGGTAATTACTCTTCTCCTAATTGTAGCAAAATATAAAATTATGTCTTAAGAAGCCCTCTGAAAAACAAGCAGCTTTGTGAAATACTATAAGTTGCGAATAGGTCTCTTTTGTGGTCTTAACACGAGCTGAAAAAGTATTAAATTTGTCCTCTCCATCCCTGCAGAAACCCTGTATCTAGCTAAATACTTTTCCATACTACTTGAGTAGTATTTCGTTTGACATAGCAGTATTCTTACTGTTAGGTCAAACTCTTTTCTCAGTAAATAAAAAAAAGATTGTTGACATTTTTTTTCTATTCTTTGAAAAGATAAACTTCAAAAAAATGGCCCAGAAAGTTACTTATTCTTGAGTACTTATATAAGTAAACTCTTAAACATGATATAGTTATCAAGAAATATCATTTTGAAGTAACTTTTTTTCTTATTTGAATACAACTTTTGGCTACTCTACAATTTGTGTCTACTCTAAATGGTCCTGTAAGCATGACTAAAGTTTACTCCATCAGAAACAAGCCTTTTTATGAAAAATAAAGCATAAAATAATGTTCAACCTAAGCCTAAAATCTAAGACAGAATCAAAAGCAGATCTAAAGCTTGTGTAAATCACTTCTTATCCTGGAAAAATGTCGTATTCAACACCTGAAATAAATAGATCTGCAATTTCCTTTCAGTGGAAATGGAAGACATCTGCGTGCTTTTTCAGACAATTCCTGAAAAACCCACTTAACGATTTCTAGAAAGTCATTTTATGATCCACATGTGGCTCACATCTGCTGCATTTCAGGAAGCTGATCCAGTTTGGCCTCATGAAATGTCTAATTCGGAGGCTGCAGAAGTATCCCGTCAAGGTTATCCGCGATGAGAAAAGCAGACCTCCTCGCCTCTACACCGGTTGCCATAGCTACGATGAAATCTGTTGCAAAACGGGTAAATTTTATAATGCGTTTTAGTAGGCCAGCGATTATGCGTGACTAACATTACTTACGTCTGCTTCCATTCGCAGGGATAAGTTACCAGGAGTTGGATGAGCGATTAGAAAATGACCCTAACATTGTCGTGTGCTGGAAGTGATTAAGACAAAGCAGCGCAAAACTGACGCACGAACTAATGGACAATGGAAGTGAAAAACAATATGGAGGTTTTTTCATTATGACGTTTACAGCTTCAGCATTGTAACTACTGACAAAAAAGTCTTGATTACACTTAATAATAATAATTTTACATGTAGAGCACTTTTCATACAAGTGCAACCCCAAGTGCTTCACAACATTAAATAGATTCAAATAGAAAATAAAATTAAACATAAAAACATAAAAATCCAATAAAATCTTAAAAACAAATCAGAACGGTTATAAACATTTCAGTCATCGGCTCATTTAAAAAGGACTGTCTTAAGCCCTGATTTAAACACAGCCCAAGTGAAGCCTGTCTCACAGTCTGTTCCAGTTCTCAGTTGCAAAAAATCAAAACGCTGACTCCCAAAGTTTAGTTCTGACTCTGGCACCAGCAGGAGGCCGGTCCCTGAAGTTCTCAGAGTCCAAGATGGTTCAGCTGGCACTAAGAGCTAAATTTGGAGAGATTTAAGCACAAGCATAGCTGTTTTTAAAGTCTTTTCTCTGAGCCACTGAAGCCATTACAAAGATCTAAACACAGGGATAATGTGATCGTACTTCTTGGATCTAGTCAGGACTTGAAAACAGCGTTGTGGATGTACTGCAGCAACAGCTCTTTGTGGAGCATATTCACTTGTTTGCGGGTTGGCTTTAGTAAATAAATGTGTTGTTAAAGCCAATAATGTGAAGCAAGGCAAAAGCGTTCAGAGATTGTAATTTCAAAGTTGGTGAATGTAAACCCTTAATTCAATTCACTGTGACAGTATTTTATTATTTGACTGCTTTTTTTTTTTTTTTTTTTTTTTGAAAATGATGAGTTAGGTCATCTTTGCAAGCAACCCCAACATCTGAAAGCTGTTATCAAAGAAATAATCTAGCATTTTGTTTGAGGTTATAGAAGTGATGATTTGCAATTATGCAGTGAAAATAAAGCACTTTGATAAAGAGACTACACTGTCTTTGCTACTTACTCAGCGTTCTTGTAGCATTCCTAGTCAATTATCACTTACACTGGAATGTCTCTCGACGATCCACAAAAGCACTCAACTGTTTACAGATGAATAAAGAAGATATAGAAAATAATTCAATGCCAGACAATGGGAGGACATCTTATGAACTGACTACAGCTAATCACAGTCATGCTTTTACAATTATTTTGGTACATACAATGTTACATAAGCAATGGGACTTTCCACACACTGGCATACTGACATAGAGGTCATTGGAATAGTGCCCATTAAAAACTAAATAAAACAGCTTTTCCTCAAAACAGCATAGTTTGTCGATTTAATTTAGCTTACGAATAAAACCATCTTGCAAGAACGAACTTGCAAATCTATGCTACAGTTATATACTGAAAATATAGCAAAAAAAAAAGTACAATAACTAATGTGTTCTGTAAATTATTGCTAATGTTTTTGGGGCTATCAATGTTTGTTTATTATTTTAAACAATTGTATAACTGACTTTTTAGTCGTTGCTGAACATAATTTAAAATTGACCTCCTTGAAATCTAAATGTTTCATTTCAAGGGGCTAACCTTAAAGAAAACAAAAAATAAATAAATAAAAAAGACTTAGCAGAAGCCTATATCCTGCTAAAATAGCAGTAGTAAAGAAGTACTGTAGTTTCGAGAGAAAAAAAAAACAACAAAAAACACTGATTCCACGTCAAATCCCAAGTCACTGACCTTCAAGTCCAAGTGGAGTCCTAGTCCAAAAATTACTCAAGTCTGAGTAAAGTTCAAGCCACAACAAATGCAAATCTACTCCGCTGTTAAATACAAGTAAAAAAAACCATAGGTCACATTAAATAAATATTGCATTACAATAATACATTCACTATTTGAAATAATTAACAATGAAGCAAATTAAAATAATGACACATTTATCACATCACGTGCCTTTCTCTCGGTGACCTGTGGTTTGTGTGCGCTGTTGCTGCCCCACGCTGGTCAAACTGAAGAACTGCAGCTGTGTACTGTCACCATGGTAACAGATAGATTGAAGCCAAGCTAAACTAGAAGAGCGCGCTAAGTTTGGACACATCATCAAACTTTATTTTACTTTCTCTCATTTGTTGAAATCATTGTTAGTTACATAAGTTCTAATGATGGACACGTCTGTTATTCTCCCTGTCGAAGCAGAAGGTTTTATTCAGAGTTTGACAACGTTTACCCTAAAAGACGTGGGATCTGCTGGGTAAGAGAAACTTAACAACTAATGTTAGCTAACAGTTAGCTAGCTAACCCAATTAAAAAACTACAGAACTGATAAACCCTGACTTTTCATTGTAAAATGCATCAATAACAAGTATCAGATTTTAACGTAAAGTGACACCTTGAAACCATTGAGTCAAAAATAGATTTTAACAAAAGCATCTATTTTATTTGGATAGTTTGTTAGACTAAAAACATTATAAAAATGTGTACTTTTACATTGTGCGGGTTTGCTTCTCTTATGTGACCTCTTCTTGCTTGTTTCTATGGAAATGTTGATCCTTAAAGTAAAGCATAAAAGTAATCATGAAAATGTTCCAAGCTATTGCTTTACCTTTCTATTTTTAATCGAATTGTACAATGGTTTTCCCCCTTTAAAAGTTACACTATGTCACTTTAATCATTTTTATTGCAATGACCACGAGATAATTTTGAACCTTATGATTAAATCAGAATTAAATTTCTGTTGAGGAAGTACAAGAGGGCGGGGATAGATGGCAGGTGAAAACAGGAGTTTTTTGACCTCTCAGCACAATACAAGATTAAATCACGAATCAATAAATTAGAACGCATTCTTAACTTGACAAATTTTAGCTATTAGAAGACAGTTCATTGTTAGACCTCAAAGTGTTTGATTTCCTCTATAAATCATCAGACTTTTATTATCTTAGTTCAGGTTGATTCAAATCTGACTTGTGACCTACTAATATTTTATTTTACGCTCAATGTGTTCTGTTGTTTGCAGGTGGTTCAAACAACATGAGTACATTGAGAAACTGAACATGCAGGCCATTTTAAGTGCCACTGCCATGCACGATGAATTTGTGAAGGAGCTGCTAGTGTCTCATGGAAAGGTAAAGATATTTTTACATGTCAAATAAATTCCAAGTGTGGTGTGCCTTGAAACACATCCAGTTTAACAAATATGTCCGCCTTGTTTCTCTTTTGTGTTTAGTTCTGTGTATAGAAACTGAAAACTGATACTGAACTCATGCATTTAATGAAATTATTTATAGTTTTGGAAAAGCCATAGCACTTTAAACAGAAACAATTAATTGACCCTGATATTTTAGTTGTTTGTCTGTGGTAGAATTGTTTTAACAAAAAAGCGTATTACTCAAAAGACACAAAGGCTTTTCTTTTGTAGATATCCGTCCTTGTCCACGAGATGATTCTGGTTGAAGTTTGGAAACACAAGATCTTTCCAATTTTATGTCAACTTCAAGACTTTAAACCCCAAAACACATTTCAGCTTTACATAGTGGTAAATGCCTGAAAGTGATCAATGAAAAAAAAAACACATCTGTAACTTGCGTATTACTGTATATTTTCAACCTTTTTTTTTTTAGATTCATCATGAGGCTACCATCATAAACTTACTAGAGACAATACTGTTCCATAAGGTGTGTGTATAGTATTTAGTACTTGTAATAGTGTTTGTATTAATATTAAGACATATCTAACAGATTGTCTTTGTGTGTAGGACTCATGTGAGGCAGCAGACGACTCTGTTTTGGATTTGGTGGATTACTGCCACCGTAAACTCACTCTGCTGATCAGTAAAGTGACCAGGAAGGGAGACGCAATGCACCAGCAACTCAACAGTGTGACTGCAGATGGTGTTTCTTCTATTGAGGTATCACAATATGCTCAACATTTTCTGTCTACCTGTTGAAAAAAAGACATGTAAAGAAAAGTTGTAATGAATATGTAGAGGAACCAGTCTTGTTGCATTACATAAACCACGAACTCATGAATGAAGTAAATGCCGAATTGGGACTTCAGTGGGGTATAAACTTGTGTCCCTCGTACCCCCTGTACCTAAGGGATAAAAGCAAAGAAAAGTTAAAAAAGAGAGGGGCGCGAACTGATCTGATGGCCTATTTTTGCAGGGCAACCGGAGCAGGTGTAGGTAAGGTGTGGCCCTACTTCCAAATGTCAGATAACAAAATCTTCATATGAAATTGTAGTGTTCTATCATTTACATTAGAGCCCATATGACAGAGTATTTTCATTTTTAAAATTAAATTTCAAAATCTGGGGTTGCGAGATGATTTCAAGATGTAATTTTACAAATATTACTTGTATTTAAATAATTTATTACATGAAAAATTGTATGTTCTAGTGAATTTTAATCACATAATAATAACTAATCATCATGGAATTAATACAAACATGCATTTAATTTTGCTCTGAGGGAGTTAATGGCATGGTTATTTTCGGGGGTTCTGGTTACCTCACAAGTCTATCTCATTTATATAGATTTTGACTCATATTTACGGCTTATTTTTGTATTAGTCAAATTAAAAAATTAGAAGTGAGCTGGTTGTCATGGGAATGAGTTTATAACTGTTGTTAGACCGGCCTTTTTTTTTTGTCTTAACTTTACCCAGGCTTTTTTCCTAACCATACCCATTACCCTAACTGTTTTCCCAAACTTAATCACCGTCCCTCGTCTCGACTATCTACGAATTGCCATATATTGTATTTCCCCATGGACATGCTTTTTCCATTTAAAAAAGTAAAATGTTTGATTTTAAATTGTTAATTGCTATGGAAATGATCTTTACCATTCATCAATCTAAAGTGAAATGGAAAAATAATTGCTAGCTATTCTTGAAACTAGGAATATAAACCTCAAATGAGCACTTTTTTTCAGAACAACAATGTGCTCTTCTGTTTACGCCGAACAATACTGTGTTATTGCATGGACAGCGTTATATAAAGTTTATTTCTGTGTATGAGCCATTATGTTCGTCCTTTCTCCAGGAGCTGCGAAGCCAGAATGCCGCTCTGGAGTTTGAGATTTCACTAAAAGCTCTCTCAGTCCTGCGTTACATCACCGACCACACAGACAGGTGCGCAGCTGTTCAAGGCTGTTTTTGTGTTGTATAAAATCTTATATAGAGTGCGTTCTTTTCTGAGTAAGAGGGCAAAGGACCAAAACAAGCCATTTACTTGTCTTCTTTAGCATCAGTGTAATAAACCGGCTGCTTTGTACCCACAACATCCCCTGTGTTCTGGTTCAACTCATCGACTGCTGTCCATGGAGTCGTCATAAAGCAGGTACATCAACACTACAACCGTCCAAATTCAATGCCTTTTCATAAATCAAATAGCTATTGTTGTTGGTTACATGATCTAAAGTTTGCTGATGTTAAAACCTCAGATGGAGGGCAAAGTCCAAGATAGCTTTTCAGAAAGGTATCCAAGCAAAAATGTGAAAATATTTGACCCTGGCCACTCAAACTAATTGGATTGATCTATTAGTTCATTGGTGCAGTTGCTACAGTCATGGAGTTCACCACTTTTGATGTTATTGTAAAAATGTTCTGGCAGATTTTCAGCTTTGTACTTGGGTTTTTTGTGTGTGGAGAACAGACTGGATTTTTGACTTGAAAAAAGCATAAAAAAAATCACACTAACGGTCTTTAAAACTAGTTGAAGCGAATTTGAGCAGGTAACAATTCACTAAGTAGACCAAACTGAACCTTTTCTGACAATTTTTTAAATGATCTTGAGTTTATTGTTAAACTTTCTCACTTTTAGAGGTCAAAATCACATCTTTGGTCCAACTTAAAAACAAATTCTTCTGTTGAATTATGCTCTGTCCATCCTTTTGATTTATGTTTACAAGCAATAATGTCAGCTAAATACATGGCTTTCTTTTTATCCGCTCTGTTTCTCAATGTAGGTCAGGTTGAAAATACATAAATGGCAAATGGCAGAAGATTCCCGCTGAGGATCGACTGAAGATGACGAAACTGGATGGCCAAGCCTGGATCGCTTTGTACAATCTCTTGTTCAATGAAAACTGCCACAGAAGTATGAGTTCAACAACTACAACAAGAACCAGCTCCTCAAGGTTTGTTAGAACTAAAGACTTAAAGAACTTATGAATAATACTGTGGTAGGTCAGATTATGAAGTTTGGTCTATTATTTGGAATTGAAGCGACTTTACAGTAAGATTTGCCCTTGACAAAGAAGCACAAGGATGCTCTTTCAACTCACAGAGAAAGCTTGACCCCTATTGACTCAAGTTATTCTTTAAACTCATTGGACAATTGTAAAGAAAGAACCATTTCTCATCTGACAAGCGTTGATAGATTCCTCAGTTTCATTTACAAATTACAAACAAGAAAACATGAGATGCCAACCTAACTTTGAACGAATCAAACCACTGCATTTCCACATTGTTACTATAATTTCAGGCGCTGTAATCTGCTATTTTTTTTTCACAAGCTTTGAATTCTGCAGTTGATACAATGATGCGGGTAAATTGTATATTCTTGTAGTTGTAGGCTTGCTAAAACAAATGTATGCGATTGTAGATAAGTATAAGTATTAATGAAATTATAATAATATTTTGGATTTGAGTCAAATTTGAGTCACTATTTGAAACCTGAGGCTAACTTGATTTTTCCAAGGTAAATCAGATTCATGGACTGTTAAAGGTGCACTGCGCAACTGTTTGGCCAAAATTAACTTCAATAAATGCAGATTTTTTTCATTTAGATCCCTTTGTCGTACTAAATAATTTATAAAAATCTGCGTTTTTACTTTGAGCGGGCTTTAATGGCCACAAAATAATCTATTATTTGGTCTGGGGGAGGGTCCGAACACGTCTGTTTCTGCAGAAAAGCTGTTCCTTTTGTTGATTTTTTTTCATATTATGGAAAAAAATGTATTCTTCTCCATTCAGAAAGTATAGGTCTTCTGTGGATGACTTTTCACATCCCGAAAGTTACTCAGTGCACCTTTAGGAACATTTGGAATTATGGATAATGAACAACCTCAAATTGGACAAACAGATTTAACATGTCTGCAAAAAGGTGGCCAAGCAAGTTTTTCGACTCCGCAGACGTTCCAAGTCATAGAAAAGTACATACTTTTGCGCCTATACAAGTTCTACATTCAGCCACTTTTTTCACACCCTAAGTGTCTAGAAAAGCTTCAGCGACAAGTCATGCACATTATACAACATTATCCACAGGCACAACCAGTGTCTGACAAAGATTATGATGAACTTTGCAGTAATGTGCTACGGATACAAACTACTCCAAATGGATTATACTTGCTACTCCAGCAGCAACTGACCAGGCTCTTTTCTCAGTGTGTCCAAGGATCAAACCGACTGTTAACCCAGCTCGTAATCGAACTTTCTTTTACCCAAGCATATCATATCCCACAAGTCGAGCCACTATTGATCATTTTAACAAAACTTTTAAATTGTGTTCCTGAGCTATGGGACTGCTCTTTACTAAATTGCTTTAAGAGTAACTAGTGGAAACCCAACACAGAAAATTTTAAGCTTAAATTTTCTAGTAGATCATCACGTTAATACCTAGTGTACATTTATTGTTCTCGTGATGGTTTGTACATCGCCAGAATGTTCTTAAATGGCGTTAAACTGAAAAAAAATAGGCTTATGTGGGGAAAAAAAGTGCTTGTATAAAGCAGAATGTGTTGGGTTTAAGCATAATTTGACTTTCCTGTGAAATAAAATTTTTCTATTTCTATTTTTTCAAGTTAGAAAATGCTTGTCATTTACTTACTCTAAGTAAAACTACATATCAAAACAAGTTTATCAGCTTAAATTAGCTAAATTCTTGTATTGAAGTGAAGTTTTAAACAACTAATAAATTAATCAAAAGAATATTCGCACAACTAATTGATAAGCAAAATAATTGTTGGTTGCAGCCCTAACGTTAACAAATATATGTGACCAGAAATGTATTTTAAAGTGGATAATTTATAAAACTCATCAAGAAACTTTTACTTGACTGGGACTTGTGGGGCCGTGACTTGGAACTTGATTTTACTTGAGATTTGCAAAACACTGAAGTGTCCCACCTCTGGAAGTTGGTGCTGCTTATATTCAGGTGTTCCCAATAGTGCAAACATTTCTGCCTTTGTAATAGTAATACATTTTGTGTTTTATACACTCATAAGAACTTTTTTGATGGCGTGGGTTGAGAGCTGATTGGCTGTATTTTGGTGGTGCCCCCTGCTTTACTTTTAGTATGAAAAACTTTTCTAAGCTCTGCATGTGCTGGCACTAAAAACTAATGAATGTGCAAAAGGTCTTTATGGCACTTCTGTGATTTGAAAATCAGGTAGCTGTGCTTTAGAGAAAGAATCCTGTTTAATTTACATATCGGAGAGTGTATAGTTGACTATAAACATTTCTGGTCAGCTTGTTGTAAAGACATCTAAAAGGAGACAGAATCTCCTAAAACTATCAAGTATTCCCAATAAGGAATTAGCTCATTCTTTCTTTAAAATATTTAAAATAACTCAACATCACTGCAAATATTAGGTTCACCATCAAACACCATACTCTATTAATACCAATAATGGACTAGGTGACAAAGTTCATACCCCATTCTTAATTTACACTGGTAAACAAACTGAAGGTGTGCTCAGCAGGTGTGTTGTGTGTGGTTCCTTATTCTAACAGAAGCTTGTATTTACACTAGGCTGTTGCTCAGGAAGTGTTTCAGTGCCAGATCTTTGTCTATAAGTGCAGATCAGATCCTCTCTCTTTGTTATGACAGATACTCAGCCACAGGTTGTTTTGACCAAGACGTTTCCTTCAATTATTACATGCTTTCTCGTCCTGTTCCTGTGTCTTTGATTATTCAACCAGCCTGGATTCTGAGTTATGTGGACAAGGATCATATCGACCAATACTGCACTCAAGAAAGAACACTGTTACTTCAGGATTATATTATTCAAAGAAAAGTACAAACAGTTCTAAAAACTTACTTAAGAATTAATTAGTACCGGTACTTGGGGAAAAATTTGATTATATACCCACTTGTCTTGATGAATTAACAATTTCTAAAAAGTAGACCTCAAATATTTGAAATCTGTGAATAGAGAAGAGAACTCACACACATGTTTATTTGATTTAATATGTCAACGTTAGACTTATCTCTGGGTCACATGTGTGTTTACCCTTATTTTTGAGCATGTTTTTTGAAGAATTACCGTAATGTTGTTAACATGTTTTGCCACTTGTAATATAACTCACAGTAAACCTTGTAATTACCCACCTCTGGCTCACGTTTACTTTTATTTTTAAGTATCTTTGTGATCTGGTGATTTTGTTTTACAGCTAAGAAGTTTCCTGACTGAAGTTCTGATTGACCAGCTTCCAGTCCTTGTGCATTTGCAGCGGTTTCTGGCTCATCTCGCCGTCACTGACCCTGCCCCTCCAAAAAGAGGCCTCATACTGGAGCAGGTAACATAATAATAGTCAAAATGTTTTATTAGAAATGCATTGCAATTTATTCTTACACTGAAGGTTGTTTTATAGATGTGACCCATCACTACACTGTATGTAGGGCTGCAGCATGTTAATCGCTTAATTACTGTTAATCTATTATTCAAATAATTGTCAACTAATTAAGTCATGGAATAGTTGTTAACTGGTCTTTGGGGTTTTAAAACATGGCATGAGCTGAGAAAAAATTCAGATTGAACACCAGTTTGCCTGTAAATGTACACTTCCAGAATATTCTAAGTGACAATCCCTCAGCTCAAACTGTGCACAAATCTTGTTTTGATCAGTTACTAAAAAAGTAACTGATCAAAAGAAAAATCACCCAACTGATCGATTACCAAAATAACTGTTGTATATTTATGCATATTTCATTCTGAACAGATTCCTGTGATGTGGAATCATATTGTGACAGAAAACAATGGGAAATACAAAGCAATCGCCAAGTACCAAGTAAAAGAGGCCTTCAGTCCTTCTGACAGTGAACTGAAAAAGCAGGCGCAGAGGTAAAATATGTGGTATTTCAATCCTTTCATTAAACATATTTTTCTTTTCCTGTAAATTGATAAGAAGGTCTTTGTTTACTTTAACTAGACTGGCTCAGACGTACAATCTGGAGGTGATGGAGAGTTTACTGCCAGAGAAACCCAAGTGTGGTTCGTGTGGAAGAGAGGCAACAAAAAGATGCTCCAAGTGTCAAGGAGAGTGGTACTGTAACAGGTGAGGTCAGCGTTGTTGATAAGTGCTTCGGAAAGTGCTTTGAAAAGTGAAGAAAACATGTTTTATAACCAACAGGAAATAGTTTGTTCAGAATTGAAATAAAATAGTTTTTTTTTATATAATACAGGGAATGTCAAGTGAAGCACTGGCCCAAGCATAAGAAAGGCTGCCAGCTTATTGTTGAGAGTTCTGAGAAAATTCAAAAGGAGATGCTAAAAGGATGGTCCACATGAGAGCTCCTTCAAGCCTAATGGTCTGTGCAGGAAGAGCTTGTTGGGCATGATGCACCGAGGAAACAAAACAAACAAGAACAAGGTGAATTTAAGTGAAGCTGTTACATGAACTGTGCTATACATAACAAGTTACATTCACGTTTTATATTGTGATAATATAAACTAACAGACACGTATTAATAACACTGTACTTTGTCACGAAATAACTCAAAAGCCATTTCATGCATGATCATTTCAGTCATTGACCAGACTCATTCATTTTTGTATCCCAACAGAAAAACTGCATTAGTGCAAACTGTTTTTTAGCTAATTTGGATTAAAAAACATTGGTCTAATGAATGTTGTGTCATGTGTCAAGAAAAACTATTACTTTGTTGTGGGTCTGTCACCTGCTTTAGAGCTGGGCGATGTGGAAGAAAATGTGGTCACTTTTTTTCCCTCATTGATCGATCTCAGTTTTTTCATTAATTTTTTTTTACCTTTTCGAAAACCAAAAAAAAGATTGCTTTTACGCAAACATGCGAAAAATACTTAAAGAAGACCTATTGTGATTATTCTGTGCATTTGGGATGAAACTAAGGCATATGCAGGTCAATAATTCACATTTTGTCCATTGTAAAACACAAAAATGATCTAAATTCGCTACGAAATAGAAATAGGGTTATTAACTTCCTGTTCAAAAAAGCAAAACTTACTAGCCCCACCTCTGCATTATAAAATTTAACTTGAATAAGCCACAGATTTTAAATAACTGTTTTTTTGTTGTTGTTGGAAAGTGGCTACATGACAATTTTTAACCTTACATGTTTTACTTGGAATCTAAATTTTTGAGAAATCGTAAGCCAAAACAGACAAGTGGGTGGGGATAGGTGGTAGGTGAAGACAAAGATTTTCTGAACACTGGAGCATCTGCTGCAAGACAATACAAGTTTACTCAAAGATGAATGAATCAATCCAAATACAACTTTGAGTAAACTACTGATGAGAGAACACTGCTGTAACAAGGTTAGAAACTCAATACAACTTTTACATAATAGGTCTCCTTTAATATGATTCATTTAACAGAAAAAAATGTTAATTTTTTATTATTTTACCTCAGAATTTTACTTCTTGTTGTTAATCTTTTGATTTCAAAGCCCCCAACCAATAAGTGAGGATTTGACATCAGCCCTACCTGCTTGTCTCCATAAATATGTTCTTGCTTTGCCTATAATCTGACACTGTATGACATTAAACCTTCGTATTGCATGTTTAGTCACAAATAAATGTTATGCTCAGATTGAGAGCTCATAATTTTAAATTTGGTGTTCTTTTTTCTTAATAAAATAAATGAATACATACATAAATTTTCCAAGCATAAAAACACAGACATGTTTAATTAGAAAGCACAATTATATATTTCGATTCTTCATTATTGGTGTTGTAAAGGTTAAAAAAACCAAAAAAAACAGATCTTTCTTGATACTTGTTGACTCTTTCTTGACGCCCTGGAGATTAGAAAATTAAAGAATAGAATTAACAATAGACAACAGACAAATCTTGTTTCAATATTGTACAGTTCTTGCAGACTCATTATCCAACAGTATTTAAACTTGTTTTGTTAAATGTTTTATTAACTGCTGTATTAATAAAGTTATGAAATGACTGATTTTTTACTGATGCAAGGTTCAACTTCACAAATCTTTCAGCACAAGATGATATTCACGTACATTATATTTTGACAAGGGATGGGATGATTCACTTAAAGGGGCACTGTGTAAGATTGAGAGGATTTTAATTATCACTTATAGTCCATAAACATTTAAATCATATGATTCTTTACGACATGATACTTAAGAGAGCACTGTTAACCAGCCACATCAATTGATACATTTATACTTATTTGAAATGTTTTATTACGGTCGGAATGTGATAAATTGACGCTAGATGTCAGCATGGTAGATAGGCAAAATGCATTGAAAGGTCCCCTGGTGTTCAAAAGTGGGATCTCTTTATTTTATTTTTTGTACACAGTGCCCCTTTAAGTCACGATTCGATTCAGTTTTTGATTTTGCAGCAACAATTTTTGATTTTATTAGTTTGTCTATGTTAAATTTACAAATAAACTGTAAGAAATTACATTTAAAACAAAGCCACAATTGTTAGAGCTTAGAACTTGTGTTTTTATCAACATACGAACTGTAAACACTAATTTTAGTGTCCATATTTATAGGTCCACCTATCTGTTGTCAACAAAACATAATAATGTACATTCTGTCAGGTTTTGCCAGGTTCAGGCTTTGTTTCTTCATACAGCATAGTTTTCATTGTAATATTTTGTGTATCATACAACTACAGAGTGTGTGTAGTCAGTGGCTGCGTGAGCAAAACTGATCGATTCTGGCCTTTCGATTCCATTGCTGCAAACTGAAACTCTCTAATTTTGTCTGAAATTAAACCTTAAAAATATACTTTTACAGACAGCAAAATGATATTGGAGGTGAAAAGTCAAGCACAGCCAATCAGAGTGCTGCGTTTGGCCATTAAAGAGAAAGAAAGTGGCTTTTATTTTGATTTAGACAGTGCAGATTGATTTTCTCACTATCTCCTCCTTATGTAAGTAACTTTTTTAGTAGAAAAGAGAAAGTTTATTAATTTACAACTAAAAAGTCAAGTACTCCACCTTTAATGCTGTTTTTATTACAGTTAATCAAAAACATGTGATCCCAGAGCTGATTTCAGAGCTGTTCATTGTAACAGTGCAGTGTCTGGATACAGGTCATATTGAGTTTCTTATTGAGTCTGTGGTCTGGGGGTGTTTGGGGGTGGTCGTGTCGGGTCGGGGCGGGGGTGGGGGCTGCCTCACGCCTACAGCTGCTCCGGGCTCGGTCCCTCCGCGCCGTATGAAGCTCAAACACTCCGGATGTCAGCAGTCTCATCTCTGATCTCTCCTTTCTCTTAAGTCGCTTCCTCTTCTAACTAAAAATACTGCCAAACTAGGAGCTATTTAAGCTTTCTAAATGATCGTCCTGAAAATGCGTGCACGTGTTTCAACTTAACAGGACTTTTTGTGACTTTTTGCTGCCCTAAAGATGTAACTTCAAACTTCATCTGCCGCGCGTTGCCAGATCTGGAAACAGGACTGTTTTTCAGATGGAAAGTTTTGGCTATTTTAGCTGACAACGAGATACTTCCATCTCTGTATTGGTAAGTATGCATGTTTGTACTTTTAAGTTGTAAGTTAGCCACACATTTTAAAACTTTTCCCCTCTAACTTTCTCCGTTGCTTAGATACAGTACGTAGATAGGTGACGTAGAGCACGCACAGAAGGTCCATTGTAAAAAGCCACGCGTACAACAATCGGAGCAAACTTTTAACATCTAGAACTGTCGTAGTCAAAACTTTATCTAAAAGTCTGTCAAAGGTTTACTTGGAAATAGTCAGCGGAGCGTGCAGAACAGGTTTGTATAACGGTTATTATGTAATCAGGTTGTTACAGCTGGGTGCTGTCATCCTGGTCTGTGGGATGTAAATCAAAGTTTTCAGAAATGTTTTAAGCACACTCTGTTCTGTATGTTATAAGTGAGCACGTATGCAGTTTATACTAATAGTGCAACAAACACCCTCATGATGCAAAAATGTAATTGTGGAAAAATGTAAACTATTTCTAAAGCAAGTGGTGACTATAAAATGTGATGGGAAGAAATTAGTTACAGAATAGAGTCATGTTCCAGTAGGAAAGTACTAGTGTATTCCGAGTACTAAATACTTTAACAAGAAGTTGCATTATATAATATTGTAGACTTAATTTTGTTTGCACCATTTGTGATAATAACTGTAGTGTGAACACCACCAACTGAAAGAGTAACTGTGTTATAGCACATTGCAAGCATATTCTTATTATGTCTTTTTATGTGTTTTGTTAATTCTAAACACTGGTAATGAAATAGGAGGTATTTTTTTATCACCAAAACACAGCCTACCACAGACAACTTGTGCTTTACTGCAAATTAAAGTATTTAGGACAAGAATTTCAAGATTCATAGTCTGAGTAACTTTTTTTTCTTGTTTTGATCAGATTTTCCAGTTGAAAATACACTTCAAGTAAAAGACCATAACTTCCTAAAGCCTGACACTTGTTGGTGTGGTCTTCACACATTCACACACAGTTAGCTATTTGGTTTGTCTTTACAACATTCACTTGTAATATTAACAAATGTTGTACACAAAGGATTTACAACATATGTATAAATATATTTCTACTAGGGCTGTACAATTTATCAAATTTCCTTTTTAATTATGATTATTGTAATTGTTTACAAAAATTGTGTAATCGAGTAAATGTGATTATTAACCTTGACTCAGGGAGTTTGTAAATGCTCTGTTATTTCCTAAGTTGTAAAAGTAGGTCCCAGGTTGTAGAATACCTTTACAATGGTCCATTTAATACGTTGTCTCATCCATTTCATTTGCTCTCTCAGTCTCTGCATTTAAGGAACGCTAATGCTCTGCACTCATTCTAAGCAAATAATCATTTGAATAATTGTGATTTAAATTTTTCTTTAAATAGTATTTTTTATCATAAACAAGTACGAACCAATATGTTTATATATATAAAAATGTCCCAACATTACTGCATGAACTATATTGTGCTATGCATACTCAAAACTACCCTGTCTTGTAGATGTGACTTTCATTCTGTGCCAACTTCCTGCCATACTCACAGTCTTGCTCAAGGACACAACAATGATGCTGGTACAAGGATTGACCACCAAACTTTTGGTCAAATATCAAATGTCTGTAGTAAATGAGCTACTACACAGTGCCCCCCTCAGGTTGTATCAAACTAAGCCAGCTTATCCCACTCCTGCAGAGAATCTCTGTATAACCTGCTGCTAGAACAGTTACAATGACAGACTGAAAATTGCAAAAGCTACAATCTTTGAAGTAGAGTTTACCATATTTTTTGACAAACAAAGCAAGTCCTGTTTCATTTTATTACACAAACTGCTTAACCAGAAGTTTAGTTATAATTTCAAGACACTTTATAGACCAATTACTGTTTCTTTCTGTCTGTTTTCCTGGACAAGCTTTAAACAGAACCCAATTAGAACAACTTGCAAATCTGTTCACAATGGCTAAGTCTCTCCACTGGTCTTGTAACAAACCTATGTCTCTCTTCAGTAAACAATGGCGGACCCTCTGCTGTGACCATGTCTGTGGGCGAGTTGATCGAGCTCAGAGACCTTGTACCAGACCCAGACCGCATTGAGCTGACGGGGTCTCGCTCTCCCTGCTTCCCTCCTCGTCTGGAGAGGACAAACGCCTTGAGGATCAGCGCGGGGAAAGTGCCAGAGCTGCTGAGTCGAGTGGGCATCATCAGAGTCCTGAGCAGCCACAGTGACCCCCAGCCCGTCGAGGAGAAGGGAGAGGGGCACAACTTTCAGCCCTGTAGTCACACGCAGCCCACCTGGTGCGACCTGTGCGGAGACTTCATCTGGGGCCTGTACAAGCAGAGTCTGCGCTGTGTTAGTGAGTGCAGGAAACTCGAATACACCTCTTACATTTTTAAGTGGAGCTACCTTGCTGCTTGGTCTGGGAAATATAGTTTTAAAATTCATATGTACATTATATAGCAGCTCATGAAATATTATATTCAATTACTTTGGTGTCTAAGTCCTTGCAGTAAATATTTATCATAGTTTTACAGCTTTTAAATTGCAGTTTATGAAGAAATTGACATGTCATTTGAGTTTGAATTAAAACAGAATACATCCACACATTGTCAAAAAGTACAACAATGCAAAGGCAATTTACACTGACCAAATAAAATTGGTCAAATTGTATCTTCTGCTAGGTAATAGTTGTGGAATTACCTCTACATTTGTTATATTTGCTGGATAAAACACAATGAAGAAAAGTGTTTAGTGAAATCTTTAATATAATGAAATGTCATTTACAGTAATAGTCTCACAGCATTGACAGAAGAGACAAAAAGATTAATTGGGTGGAAAGTTATACAAAAAACTGTGTGAGAAGTTAAGCAAAAAGAGTAAGACAAGAACGTGCTCTTGTCATGGCAAAGGTAAAACTTGTTTTGTGACCTGAATGTATTGAAATGTGTTCATTTAAATTGACTTTGGAGCCAAAGTGACAAAAAACAAACTGTAGCCTAACGCACGTTCAGATTTAATATTGATCTAATTACTATGGCAACTGATATTTTGCTAATGTCACCATACATTTTCTACTGAATGCTCAAGCAAAGACACATTTACCTGTCTGCATCACTTTTTGCTCAGCCTCAGCTCCGAGTGGGTCGTTTCACAAGTAGCAGCTGACCTTGTTTATGCCATAAAACAGAAGTCCACTGGATGATATTTATTCTATTTATTAGTGTTCTCTTCTTACAGAAACATCCTGAGTTTGATTCTTGAACTGTGTCATTTAGAACTCAGATACTTTGGCTTTAGAACTCAGATACTTCCTATAATTTTCTAAGTAAGTAAGTAATATAAAGATTACTTACTTACTATAATTTTCAACTTTATCTGTCAATTTCTTCATAATTTGCAACTAAACAATTGAAAAACTATGATGAGTATTTACCACAAAGACTACCACACCAAACTAACTAAAAAAAAAAAAGATTATACTACACATTGTAATAAACATAGAGAACATGAATATTTTTAAGACTTTACTAAGATACATTTCAATTTCCCCCCATTTGGACAGTTTTGTTTTCCAACCCAGTTATGCCACACACTGCCATCACTTTGCATTGCTGGCTATGCAAAAGTTTAGATTTTATAATATTTACTTCCAAAATTTGAGTGGTTAGATTAGGGTTAGACTTAGGTTAAATCAATTTGGTTAAGTTTAGGAATTTGGGAAATGTTTGCTAACCTGGTCACGGCATAACTGCGTTGGGGAAAATGACATTTGCAAAGGAAATTCCACAATTCAAAACAAAATAAAAACAAAATACATTTGGTTTATGTGACTAGATTCCACCTTGACGTGGCTTTGTCTATATTATTTTACATAAAGAGGTAACGTCATGCATTTGTTGTGGGACACTGCTGAGAAGTGTGCTGCTTTTGGTAACTGCTTTTTGTTTCGTCTTTTGTGGTTGAATCATAGGGCCGGTAGGCGTCTTTCAACATTTTGCCTCATGACAACCTTGAACTTCCTTTACATCGACCAAAAACCACTAAAACAAAGACACTGAACTGAGCTGAATAGAAGTAATTATATGAGATGCAAACCCACAATCGAGAAAGTTAGCTTTTTAAAGCAAGGCAATGTCTAAATGAGTGGTTATATTTTTGGTTCTGTTGTGCAGAAAAGACAAGCACAATATTAAAAGAACAGAACTAAATGCATGTAACATTCCCTTTGGTTTTTAAAAGGGTTTTACCTCCTTCAAATTGATCATTCTTGCCATTGAGGCTTTTTAAGGTCTCTTTATATGCTTGTCCTTGAGGATGGGAGGAAGTGAGACAAACATTCAATACTTAGAATGAAAATAGAGAGGGGAAGTAGTTTTTATATTACAAGATTTGGCAAAAACATTTGCTACACTCATATTTGAAATAGTTATATGTGATTTGTCATGTTGATATGCACAAGATGCAAAAAACAGGTGTCCTGTGCAGTGCCCAATGTTGAACAGGAGAGGACCTCATGCTTTATAATGCTTTTCACCACGGTTAGAGAGAATACCAGTGCTAACTGTTCAACTGCTGTGAGGGAACTAGCTTTGGTTAAAAGTTAAACATTTATAGCATTATATCTATACTTTTTCAGACAGTAAGCAAGATTTTAGGATTTACATGGGAACTATTTCAGTTTGTAGCCTTGGTGTAAGTTAAGCTAACAACTTGGAGTTAAGCAGATTTAATGCATTTCACATCGCGGTGAACTGCTCGTTGTATACTGCATACTGTTTCTACGCATCTTTTTTGAAGAAGGGTGTAACGCCAGAGTTGTCTTCAACTGTTAGAAAGATGGTAGCACATGTTTAGGCTGTCTCCGAGAGAATCTATTTTTCACCTAATTTCAATTCAATCTGGCATTAAATTACAACAAAGGTGTACTAATCCTTTTTGAGACACTCAAGGCACTTTGTATTTTCTTATCTAATAATCTAAGGACATCCTGATCATTCACTCTAGCTTCCATCTGTGCTACCTGGAGTTCCAGCGGTCTCCCATCAGTACGAACCAAGTCCTGTCTGTCAGTTTCTGAGTACTGACAGGATCAGGCTTTGACAAACAACTATTAAAAATATTCTCAATACTTATCACTCTTTCTGTGGCGACAGAGTGCTAACTCTTATCAAGGGCTCATTGCTAATATTGAGCATTTTGATTGTTTGTTTCTCTCTGGAAATCTGCCAACACTTGTCACTTGTCGCCTTGAAGATGTTATGACTTTGCCTAGAATGTTCCACAGTATGGCAAAAAACAATCATAAAGCATTTGTTTGTTCATGTTTGTTTCTATTGCTGAAAAACAAACTAAAAATATGAATTCTGACATCATGCAGTATGTCTGTTTGTCTTTGGAAACACACACTTAGCCATAGTATGTCTTTAATACTATGACTTTTGCTTGATTTTGTCCTCGTGTTTCTTTCCTACAGATTGTAAGTTCACTTGCCACTACCGCTGTAAGCCCCTGATTCAGCTGGACTGCATCTGGGACCAGGCCTCTTTGTCTGAAAATACATGTGTCGTCGAGCACTCGATAGAAACAGACACAAATGTGGTAAGCTTTGTCTCATTTCTGTTGTCCTCCTATTTACATCAGCAACTATTTGAACAACTGGGTAACACATGTTTTCTCAACTTTACAAGACATTTTAAAGTACATGTTGAAATAGAGAACTGTTTCAGCCACTCTTAGTTCCACTTTTGTAAGCTGCAGCCACTTCATGAAAGCAGCTATAAAATAAAACTAGGACCATAAATCCACTTATAAATAGATGAAATATAGCAAACACTTGTACTTGCTTGCCAGAGAAGGTTTTCATAAGTGATGTTTGTGCTGTGACACAACAAACATAAAGTCCTTTTGATCATTGCAAGGCTCCAAACCTATTGAACCTATTTTTTTATGGAGAAAAAGAGTTGACACTTGGAATGGGGCGATTCTGCTTTGTCACGATTCATACTTTTTCAATACACGGGTCACAATTTCAAAGCCAGAAGCAATCTAATGTTTTATTTCAGACATCATTGATCAGTTTTTTGGGCATTGACACACGGATATTGAACTGACACCAGAATTTATTGTACCACTGGTATTAAACGATTTGATATTATTTACGATTCAACCCTAGACCTATAAAAATAGTTGGTAGTAGGTTCTCATTGTTCAGTTTCATATCAAGTACTATCTAAGTTAGTATTTGTATTTCCAAGTACACCCAAGCCACTTTTCAGCAAACATGTCAATTGAACAAACAAGGTTGTTGCTTGATTGTTGATAAGATAGTTAAAGTAAACGGAAACAGCTAGTTCATTTAAAGTGCGTATGACAGGTTAGATACATTTATAGTAAAAAAAAAATAGTAAACATGATTATGAATCAGATTTCTCTGAACATATAGCTTGTTTTTACCCAATTTACTTGTATTGGTGAAGTGTTTGTCATCTTTTGTCCAGTAAATATGACAATATGTCCACGGAATCCACAAGTGTTACCTAGCAACCACATTGTAAATCTTGGCCAAAATCAACATAAATGACACCGGAGTGACATCGTGACAAATTATAATAACTTGTAACACTGCTTAAACTCCACAATACTGTCAAATGTGTTTAAATTGTCTTTGCATTTTGGCACTTTTTGACGACATATGTGCAGGGATTCTGTTTTAAAACTTAAATTACTTCCTATAATTTTAGTTTAGTTTAGTTTTGTTTGAAGGGACAATGTACAGAGATATTAAGTTAAAAAAACAGAGATGTTCTGCACCTAGCTAGATAGCGAGGTTCTATCTGCAGTCCCTGTTTTACAGAAATAAATAGTACAGTGCAAGTACTCATTCAACAGTAAGAGCATGGCATTCAATCCGACACACTCGCAATCACAGCATCTCAGTCATAAGTTAAGCATCTGATTTACACAGATATTTTCTAATTAATTAGATATTTTCATATTTTCTACTTTTAGTTGACAATTTCTTCATAAATTGCGGCTTAACTGCAGCAAAACTATGATAAATCTTTACCACAAAGTCTATCACGCCAAACTAAGTAAAAAATAGAAAAATATAATATTCTGTCAAATAGGTTTTAAAACTTTTACATTAGTGTGCACGATTTGCTGATTTACTCGAGCTTCATAATTCTTGTCCGCAATGTGATTAGAAGTGCTTTTCACAATTTTAGAAGTCAGTGCATGGTGAGTGGTGTTGGTAACTACAAATGGTAACTACGGTATATAAACAAGGGCACGTTCTGAATTTTAGGAAGAAAAGGTTGTATTAAATATTTGCAAGACACAGCAGATTTTCATCCCATTAGTTGTATCCTGGATTTTTAGTTGACTAATCAATCGCTGGGAATGTCTTTAGTCCAGAGTTAATTTCTTTTGTTGACTTCAGCCCTACTAAGTTTCAGGATCTGTGCAGAGGTGATCTTGATCTTCACATTAAGAATGCATCATTTTTGTTAGCTACACAGAAACACCAGAAAAATGCATCGTGCATCTGGAATACTACAGATGTTATCAATTAGATAGCCTCACATTAAAATAGTTTTTTGCTTGCTCACTGATTCTGCAGAAATCCACAATGTTTTTCAGTCTGGGTGATATTTTTAAGCCATTTTGTTTTCAATGATTGACGATGTGCTCCCTGCTAGTTCATCTGTCAATCACTCTGTGGAAAACATACACATCTTGGCCAGACGATACGAATAAAAAATATATTTTCTAATTTTTCAGGTAATGTTTTGACATAGTCTAGTCTAGTGCTAAAACAAATTTACACACATTTACATATTATCTGCTTCATGAACCAACAAAAAAAGATAAATATAATAAAAAAGCATTTAATCAGTAAAGGAAATTGTTTATGTTCAAGTAATAACAGTAAAAGTATGATGTTTTGAGTCAACAATATCTTTCAAACTGATAGCGTAGCAATGAGGGAAATCTTTATCTTCTATTAAAACTTGAAAATAACACGCTCTAAGGCCAAAGCTAAAGTATTATGTCGACAACTGTCATATCAGCTCTTTGTCACCTAAGCTTTATCTTCTGCTTTCATGAACATAAAGGCGGATGTCCGTGAAGTGTGGCGCCTATTTTTCCTTAGAGCTTTGTGGTTGAAACCATGTATTCAGTTTATCACCACCAGCCTTGACGAGGACATACCAACCTCATGAGACTTAATAACAAAATGGATAAGATAATGACATTGTCACAGTAACACAAAACCGCAAAGAAAATACATTCAAGGCCTAATATCAGCAGTTAAGGCTTTAGAAAGTGTCTTGCAGAAATATTATTCTTCATTTTACACTTAGTTTTGAGCTGTTTTGTATTTCAATAGAATTATTATTGAAAATTCTTTACAAAAATATATTATGGTCGATCTTGGGAAACTGTAAAACTTGTTACAGAGAAAAAAAGAAACACCTATACAAAACGTTTAAATAAACATTGTGCAAATAGGTAGGAGGAGCAAAAATGTGAAATTTGATAACATTTTTTGTCTCATACAAGCACTGTAGATGCATTTCAATATTAAAATTAATGCAGTTTAGCTCCTGGATTGATAAATGAGATCCATGAAAAGCATCATCTGTGTTCATGATGATACAAGACCTACTTGCATTTATGTCATTTTAGCCACCCTCCATGCTATTGATCATTAGAAGGGCCCTCCAACCAAGCCCCATCTTTCAAAAATAGAAAGTGTATTGTTCTTAATAACTGGCTTGACTGTGGATTAGTCTTAGTATAAATGTTTTTATGCTTCATTTTTTCCCACAAAAACTTAATACAGCATAGTTTGAAATGTTAAAACAGATATGCAAGGTACTATGCTTGATTTTTGCTTCTTTTAAAAATGTAACACAGAAATACATCAGTCTACATGTTTTGCTCACTTACTTAATGCATTCTGAGCCTCCCAATTGTTGGTAAATGGTCTATTTATATAGCGCTTTTCTACTTTTCCAGGCACTCAAAGCGCTTTACAATCTAGCGTCCACTCACCCAGTGTATGCAGACACTGAGGCAGTGTGAGTTAAGTGTCTTGCCCAAGGACACAACGACAATCTACTCCTGTCGTCACACTGTGGCCCCTGGTGTTCTAACAGTCTCTCATCCAACTACTAACCAGGCCCTTTCTGCTTAGCTTCTGAGATCTGACAGGATCAGGCTTTGATAAGCAGGTATGGCCACAATGTGTTTTCAGAATTTTTCACAGCTGTTAGGAGCGAGATTTGCCGGTATGCCAACAGCAGTTAGCTATAACAAAAAACGTATTGAAGTTGGTGAACACACTGGACATTATTAGACAGAGACAGGAGATTGCGGACTAATTATCACTTGAAAAGATACATTAACAATATATCTGTGCTAGTGCAAAATTCATTTTAAGTTATTTTTTTTGTTAAAATTGAGTATAGTCCCTTTAAGCTGATTTATTTGTGCACCCCCCCAAAAGAGTGGTGGCTCATCGTATACCTCCAGTCTGAAGGTCACTACTGCTGTTTGATGTGAATGGAACCTACTGTATGTTTGGTGGACATGAGATTTAATGCTTTTTGAGAAAAACATTGAATGTCATGATACACAATGTTGAATCTTAATATTATTTTTAGAGATTGGATTCTCATATTTCATTTGTATTTGTTTATACTGATGTTTTATGCTAAAATATACACAAGGAAACTTCTTGGACAAATGATCTTTTATTAGATATAGAAGGGACATTGCAAAGTAATTTTCACTTGAATAGATATTGTGAGGGTCTAAGAGTTCAAACAAATTTTAAGTTGTTTCTTTAATAAAAATTGGTATAGATCTTTAAATGTGTTGCGGTATGTGTCAAAAGTTGGTTTTAGTTTCACTTTCTTGTAAATGAGAAAAGAAATAATTGTCACATTCACTGGAGCATTCTTCCATTGACCCCACACAGTCACAACCTCTGCTTCTTGTGGCTTCTTCTAGCACTAAAACTGTCTCTAAACATGACATCCAGACTTCACGTGTTTGTGTGAAGAGATAAACAAGGCTTCCTATAGTGAAGTTTCTCGAAATCCTTTGAAGAACATGTGAGAACAGCTTTAAATCATGTGGTGAGGGAGGAAGACATTTGACATGGCACTAAAGGAAAACGGTTTATAGCTGTAACTATCATTGACCAACCAAATATATCAAACTTGGGACTTTTTATGGTTATAAATTAGTAAATTTTGGTATTCCCCAAAAGTATATTGTAAACAGAGCACTCTGTGAGTAGAGCGCAGAGGAGGCCAAGTCTGTGCTCTTTTCACCTTAGAAACTTCACATAGTGCATTGTATTTAGTACTATGAGGTACAATTGGCTTTCTCTTGACTTCTCTCTTTATTCTTTATTGATCATTCTTATTCAGCTTCCATCTTTTCTCTTCAACTTTTTTTTTATCTCTTATGAACTGTTGACATCTATAATCCTTCAGTTTAATCTTTTACAATTTCTCTTAAACTTTGTTTTTTTAATCAGCAGCTTACCTGTTTTATCACTTTCAGCCAAAATTAAGTCTTAATGTTCAGTTTAGGTTTTTGCAGTCAAAAAAGGTTACATTTCATCCAGAAACACTTTCGACTATCCAACAGGTAAAAAAAAATACCACATAAAGATGAACACCCAAAAATGTGGGGGTACCTAAAATGAACAAATATTATGTACCAGTATATTTTTCTCATATATACTCAAAAGCAGTGCTCTGATTGGCTGTGCTTGGGTGGTCCACTCCAGTTTCACTTGGAGGTTTGCAAAAAGACGCTCTCAAACCATAACTTCAGCCAAAAATGAATGTATGTGCCTAAGAGTTTGTAAGAGCTAAGCTAAGAAGTATTTGGACACATTTAAAATTCTGCAAAGTGAGAATATGTATCCCATCTTTAATAAAATATTCAAGATTTCATGTGAGAGAGTGTGTAGAACATGACTTTTTAAAAATTAGAATTATTGTTACTTATGTGAAAGTGTTGGCATTGTTACATGGTGTCAGTTATCAGGCTAAATGGGAAGTTGTATGTGTACTTATGTAGGTCAATGGTAGGAATCGAAATACAAATCTAAATCAGTGCAAACTACAATGTTACCTGAAATGAATGATAAACTTGTATAATATGTAACACAATTACAAAATGCATAAGGATAAAATCTGTCTAGGGCTGTAGTCGAACAAATACATTGCTGTTCGACTAAAGATTTTTGTACATTGTCCATATTTTAGGTCAGAGCTTCAGTTAATCCTTATCTGTTCTTTGCACTGCTGCAGCCTCGAGGGAACAGATCTCCTCACGTGCTGTTTATTGCTCCACATGTGTGACCCATTCAGCTCCATCTTATGACCGGAGACTGGACTGTACGATGCATGTGAGTGAGAGGAACACAGTATCCAGAGCTGCGATTCTCAAGGACTCTCTAAACTTAGTCTCAGTGCACGCTAAATAAAGTTTAGGTAAATAAACTAAGTGGAATGCTCCATAAGGGGAATATCCTCTGACACAGCAGCTCACATATTGCAGTAGAGTGACATAAAATCAAATTATGAGGTCTAAAAGGGTACAATTTATTATCACATGATTCAAAATGTATGAAATTGGTTAGAAAACATGTTTTGACTAAAGCAGGGTGATTCAACATAAAGGTCGAGGCTAGATCAGATTAAGATTTCACTGAAGTTTCTTGTTTTCACCCAGTTTGGCTACTTTGATGACATTTAATTGTATTTGTCCAACAAATATGACATAAGTAATTCTACAAGTATTACTAGCAAGGGTAATCAAAGGCAGAAATTCACATAAATGACTCAATAGTTACAATTTGACACATGATAATACTTTGTAACACTATTATTGGTTAAATAATTGTTTGAACTCACAGAGAAATGTGTCAGTTGTGTGTTCATTTTCTTTTTAATGTAATGTCAATTTTTTATGACAGGGATTCTGTTTTGAACTTAAAGTGACAGGTTAGATGCAATTTTAGTAAAACTTAGTAAACATGATCATGAAGATTTCACAAAACATAAGCTTGTTTTTACCAATTTGGTTGTTTGGTGAAGTTCATTATCGTCTTTTGTTCAGTAAATATGACACGTGGAGAGGAAACTGCTGTTACCTAGCAACCACATTGTAAATCTGGGCAATGTGACAAATTAATATAACCTATAACAT
Source organism: Mugilogobius chulae (assembly GCA_038363315.1). Lineage (NCBI taxonomy): Eukaryota > Metazoa > Chordata > Actinopteri > Gobiiformes > Gobiidae > Mugilogobius > Mugilogobius chulae. The sequence continues at coordinate 16,983,369 of CM076402.1, read as the reverse complement.
TTTAATTGTGTTAAATAAATGTTTAAACTCCAGGAAACTGTGTTAGTTGTGAGCAAATTTTGGCATTTTTTAAATTCTTTTTCATTCTGTTTTAGAACTTAAATTACTTCCTTTAGTTTTCTACCTTTAGTCGTTAGTTTCATTGGAATTTGCAACTTAACTGCTGTAAAACTATAAAAAATATTTACTGCAAGGACTATCACACCAAACTAAGTTTGTGTTGTGTTTTGTTACCTTGTGTAATTTACAAATTAACTTTCAGAAAAATGCATTGCTGTAAAACTATGACAAATATTTACCTCTGGACTATTTAACCAAATCAAGTCCAACATAATCTGCCATACAAGTTAAAAATATTTTTACACTCCATATTAAAAAAAATAAAACTTTGAAGATTATTTATTTAGAATACAGTCTGATTAGACCAAGTAAAGGAATATGTTTTAGAATTGGAAATATGCATTCAATGTTCTACACAGTCTCTATGTATTATTTCTCTCACTGAGTGTCTATTCAGAGTAAGCCTATAGTTCTTTTCAAGTTTAACAATTGCAGTATCTATAAAAGATGCTTCTTTCTAATGATTCCACCTTTAAAACCTGAAATCATTCCACATACTCCAGGCTGGTAAACGCCCGCGTACCGCTGATTAGGAAACACTGATTTGTAGCATCGTGTGGCAGAGCTGTAGGGGCCTGCAGGGGGCCTGGGCAGGGGGAGATACGGAAGTGAAATCATTGGTATTTCCGCTTGGCGTCCAATGGCGACCGGTTTTGCTGGTTTTGTGTATTTTCTAAAGTTCCAACTCAACGGTCTGGGAGGAGCTTTTGGGAGATGCGAGGGAAGCCGCGAGCTCTGAAGGGCGGGGGCCGGTTCACATCCTGTTTCACACACTTTGTAGAGCCATTGGAACGTGGCCCGAGAGAAAAAACAAGATTGTGCACGTTCAGCGGCGTCTTTTGATAAAGTTTTATTGCGATACATCGTTGCCGAGCGCGCGTACTGATCAGCCAAACGCGGTAGAGTTGTTTTCCGAGTTAGTAGCGCGTGTTGTATTTCGTTCAAACGCAGATTAGTGAGAGAAAGTTTGATTTCAGACTAGATTTTTGCGATTAGCCATATATTTAAGTATTAAGATGGCCACGTGCGAAGATAAAACTCCTTCTTTCGAGATGACTTGGGGAAGCTCCACGAGCAGCGGTTACTTCAGTGACGAGGAGCCAGACTCAGAGTTTGAGCAGTACTTCACCGCCAGAACATCCTTCTTTCCTCAAACCAAGAAAGCAGAAACTGTAGCTGTCAAAAAGGTGAGAGGCAAAATCAACAAATAAGTGTTTAAAGTTGTTAAAAATTAAGCCAAAGTAAGGGGAAGTGTCAAAAGGGAACTGAAAAGGTTGCTCAGAGCCGCCGCCTATGCGCACGTTCCAAGTCTGGGTATTTCTTTCCAAACGCACCATAAAAGGCAAATGCCATTAAGTAAGACAAGAAAGAATGGAAATATATTATACTTCTATGTTTGTAAACAATTAAGCTTTAAAATAATAAGTTGGTGACCTTGTATGTGCATCGTTATCAACATTACGCATCAAGTTATCAACATTACGCACCAAGTTATCAACATTACGCACCGATTAGGTTTTCTAAAGTGGGCTTGTACTTATTTTAGGACTATCTTACTCACGTGGCACTGTGGTATTTGCTCAGAGTATGTTAAACTTGCTGTCAGGGATTAGTTTTGTTAGTTTAAGTTATTAAAGTTGGCCCCAAGAGGAAGTTCACATAGTTCTATTTCTGTCTGTAGAGCGGTTCTTCCGGATTTTGAACAAATAAACTTCTGTCAAATAAGGTTAGATCAAACACAGGTCACTAACTGCACTATAAAGATGCAAGAATCAATCATTTGGTTACATAATATTATAAAAAAAAGTTACGTAGGAGCACCCACCCAAACTAACATGGTGTGAACAAACCTGTTATGATTTTTGCATGACGTAGACCGCCATCTCAAGTTTCATTTCTTACTCCCACTTCTTTTTCCTCCTGTCTGTCAGGTTTTAATCTTTGCATCAGATGAGTCACTGGATTTTTTGGCAAATTCTCCAGAACTAATTCTTCGACACCTACCTTTTCTTGTAGGTGTTGTCTGGCTTGCGAAACATCAAAACAGACAAGGTGTACTCAAGCAGATTAGCACTTTGCAGACATGGCACTCCCTTGTGATCACACTACAACACAGATGGCATTTGGGTCAATTGCCAAAACAAAAAAAAAAGCTTTTATCCTGCTATTGACGTATTGACTTGCTAAATAGGGGTGCTTAAGCCAATCTGCTGCCTTGCAATTTAGCTCTCAACCCCCAATACTGCTGATTTCTTAATTGGCATTTCACATTTTCCTCCATTTGTGTTTGCGTCTTGATATTCTTGTGCCAGATGCCTTACCCACTATATTGCTTTTATTTATCTAGGCTTGGAAATTAAATACACACTTTGCCTTTAACTTCCTGTTGCAGCAGTCTGAATTACTCTTCTTTTTGGTGAGGTGATGTGTGCTAAAACTAGTCCAGATGCCTTTCCAAATGCATGCTTTCCTTATAGATTTAGGATTGACAAAATAAGAATCACTGCCTTTTGTCATAGCTTGCAGAGAGTCATCAAATTCTGTGGTTTTCTGTTTTCATTCTAAGCTAAACTCTGTAGTAGAGTAGAAATACCATTGGTGAGTGTGTACGGGAAAACCCTAATTGGCACAACCGTCCCACAAATTCTGCAGGCCAAATGTGCATGACTGAAGCGTGACTGGGCAGCTGACTGCACAGGATGTCTGTTTCCAACAAGGGAGGGCATTGTCTACCCACCACTTGTGTGAGCCACAGAAGAGGGAGGCTATTTTTACGTGAATACTGAGCCGAGGAATGCTGCGTCGAGTCGTTGGTCCGGGTTGGTGCGGACAGCTGCGAGTTTTCAATGTCGCTCTATCGCTTATCAGTGACTCTCCCTCCCTCCTCTTTAGAAGAGAGAGATAGAGGCAGGGGATAAGGCAGAGCTGACATCATTGTTTTGGCCCGCACTACAGTCACAGGAAGTTAGATGGCTGATGCAACAAGTCTCATAAAAAAAAGTCTTAAAGTGTGCAAGACCCAAGCTAAAGCATACATTGTCCTACAAAAAAAATTAGAAACCATTACCATCTCTTTTTTATCTAGTAAGTTTAAAAATCTTTAATTATGAATCTAATGCAAATCCAGCTATTCAAAACAAGTGACCCAGTTACAATTTACAGTCTTGTATATAGTTTTATAGTGTATCTCACAAGTTTGAACATAGACTATGGTTGTACTATTGATCCAAAACTGAATATATTTATTTAATACATCTCCTAGGGTGTAAAGGTCACATACTGCCTCTACTGATCAAAAAATTATGATAGATTAAATGAAATCACTGCTATCTGTTGATTACAATGCTACAGCCATAACGTATAGTAAGTTCATTGTTAGTTTATCATCAGGATGTTTTTTAACTATGCGGCAAAAATTTATTTATGTTGTAATTTTCTCCTATATAAATGGTTTTGTCCCAGTAGGCGAAACTTGTCTTTTTAATCTAATATTAAACTTTCCTCTTTTTTTCTAGCATTTTCTGGACTCTGACAATGTAGCAACACTGACACCTGGTGTTTTAAACATGTAACATCTCTTTTTACAGGATGAAAAAACTGACTGGGTAAAGCAGGAGTTGACGACCCCAGACATTCAGAAGAAAGTGAAGGAATACAACGCACAAATCAACAGCAATTTATTCATGAATGTGGTGAGTTTATAAATTATCTTTGTTTAATTGTAACACAAAATGTACTGCATGATTTGTCCCATATTTGGGCTTTTTGCAGTGATTTCTAGAAGCCTTTATTTTGTTTATCTTGCTGTGACATTTATCAAAGTCTAATATGATATTTTATTTTTCAGAATAAGGACGGCTCTTATACGGGTTTCATAAAGGTGCAGTTTAAGTTAGCGCGGCCCGTTTCGGTTCCTCCTCCAAAGAAAGAGAGCGGGAGGAAGTCGACAGGGGTGAAGCGACGCACCTCTTTCTATCTGCCCAAAGATGCCTCCAAGCACCTGCACATCAGCTCCCGCACCACGGCCCGAGAGGTCATCGAAGCCCTGCTCAAAAAGTTCACCGTGGTCGACAATCCAGGCAAATTTGCACTGTTTGAGCGAAGTGAGCGGCATGATCAAGGTATGTTAACATGTACAAATAATGAAGCTTTCTGAAAGTTATTTGAAATTAATAATTGTTTTTGTTTTGAACAGTTTATGTCCGTAAGCTGTCTGACGATGAGCGACCTCTGCGCCTGCGTCTCGGTGCTGGACCAAATGAGAAGCAGCTGAGTTTCGTCTTAAAGGAAAATGAAACTGGGGAAGTCAATGTAAGTATCACAGTCTTTTAATGGCATCGCATTACATTACAGTTTCAGCTTGTTTGCTATAAAATAATTTAAACTTACTGATTCTAAATTAAGAAAGTAATCTGCGTTGAGTGTTGAAGTGATTTTAAAGCAAAGCAATAATAAACTCCTTTTATATATTTGGACATTTATTAGGCTTGGATAGTAAATACTGAGCATTTAGAATGGAGTCAACATAATACTTTTAACTCACAAGTGCAGAATGTTTGACCTCTCAATAGCTTTTCATGTTTATCAACAGATTTAGTACATACTTTGCCACAGGTTTTGCAGTTTGTTGCTTTCAAATACAAGTTGGAAGGCTTCTTTTTTTAAGGGAGACATTTCTATCCTGGGCGTTTTATAAAGTTTCTCAGTTACGTTAAAAATATACCTAAATATTTTACCAACAACTATATTTTTCTTGTCAGTTTAATATTGCAAATCTTATCTATTACAGTCTACATCACTTTGCCTCCAGCTGCCACTATTACAAAATCTTCAACATTTGATGATGCAACATTTTAGTTGGTGTTTTCTGTCTCAGTACAAATTACAATTTCCTGTGTAATGTCTGGCCTAGTTTATGGTCAGACCACCCTCTCTGCTGTAGAAGTGCATAGACAGCATTATCCACGTTTGGTCTGTCTGTGGAAGCGTCTGAGCTGCACTGGAATAGCCTGTTGACTACTTGATACTTTTGACGAATGTGTGGACCACCCACTGAACCCACCAGCCATCCTAATCTATTTACAAGAAAATATTATTCAGCAAACAAAGCAGACCACAATTTAAGTATTTAAATGGTAGTGAAGCAGTTTTACTGTCAAAGTTTAATTATGATTTAGTTTGGGGAGTGAGGCCTTTGCGCATATGCTGTTATTTATTATAATTTTATATCAGTCAAGTTGCCATTTACCATAGATAGATTTTGGCTCTTGTGTATAGTTGTTAGGTAACCGTTGTTTGTCTACCCAAGTTATTTATTGACCATGTTCAACCAGGAAATGCATTTGCAAATCGCCAAGCTGGAAAAAAATTATTACCGTAATGTTTGCACTATTGAGTGCACCTGAATATAAGCTTCTACCAACTAGATTTATAGATAGATTAAAAGTAGACCGGACATATTTATAATAAGTTTGTAAGGATCTGTAATTTACCGCAAAGTTGTATACTAAAGCTTTTGAAAAACTTGCCCAGCTAAGAGAATTGTATTGTATTCTTTCAGCTTTATCAAATCTAACCTCTCCCTTCACCTTCTTTTCCTCTCTTAGTGGCATGCCTTCTCAATGCCGGAGCTGAAAAACTTCCTGCGTATCCTTCAGCGCGAGGAGGAGGAGCACGTGAAGCAGATCGTACAACGCTACGCCCTGGCCCGCACACGTATGCAGGAGGCCCTGTCCGGCTCCACTCCAGGCTGAAATCTCATCTCCTCGCCGGGATTTTGGACATGCACTTTTGGTCTGGACATCCCACCGGCCGCTGCTGCATCATCCCAAAAAAGATCCCAGAGAAACCAAGTCAAATCGCCTCTTCGGTGACTGAGCGGTTGAGCGAGTCAGAGAGAGAAAGAGAGAGAGCGAGCGAGAGACAGGGCGGGCGCGAACTGTGCGTGTGACGTGAAGTGCCTTTCACCTGGAGAGCCTGAAGTGCCTGAATGAGTTGAGAACAGACGAGGACTGGCAGATGAGCTAATGCTGGATTTAGTATTGCCTTTATTAAATTATTATAATGATAAAAGCCCTTTTAACAATCAGTAATGCTGCTGTTTAGATAAATTATGCAGTGTTTCCCATGAGAGCTGATGTGCCTGATTTTTATGCTGCAAAATAGGGTTGCCAGAAGTTAATCACAACTAATCTAATAATCGTCAACTAATTTGGTAATCGAATGATTGCTTAGTTAACTGAATTGAGTCTCCAATGCCTATGTTGACAGAAAAGGTTTTAGAAATCAGACGACCGATAATTTCTTCAAAATGACACTAGGCAGAATGTAAAAATATGTTTCTACTGGAAATAAGTTGAAGTTTCATTTTACCTTGCAAATTTAACAATGAAATTATCTAAATGAAACAAGACTTTTTGTACTTAAAATATGAAAATATACCTTGTTCTTCTAAATAATTCTTAACTTGAAGTAATCTATAGAAAACTGGAATATAATTTAGTTGCAGGCCTACTGCAAAACCAAAAATTCTGCATTTATTTTAATCTGACCAGTTAATTTCTAGTGCTCTCAAATTCTTCAACACATACTTAATTTCCAGATGCATTGAATTTTAATTTATCAAAGTGAAACCGGAATAAACCACCTAAGCACAGCCAATGAGAGCGCTGCTTTGGGACTGTATGTGAAAATTAAAATACTTTATCATATGATTCCTATTGTACTATGCTATTTGCTCAATTTACAACAAAAAATCAGGCATCCCAGCTTTAATTAAAGAGACTATGGTGGCTCACTATAGTTTAATTTTGCAACTTAAAATAGGCTAAACAGAAAATATAAACTAACTTGTGCTTTATGCTTATATAGTATTGTCATAGCGTTTTTAGATGAGGGTTTCAAGTCTGTGTTTGGAGCGTTTTTGAGTGGCTGCCACCTATACTATGCCACCATGGTCTCAGAATAAACTCATGGGAAACATTGAATATGTAAGAAAAACATTCTATTTCCAGATTTTATAACCGTAGTTGTGTTTTAGGTCAGCCCAGATGTATACTGTTGTAAGCATCGCTAAAGAAAACAAATTTACTGTCGAAATAAGGCAAACTAAACAATACCAGTGTTATTTGTGCTCTGTCACTGCCATGTCCTCTCTAAACCCCCGATGGGTTCAACTCGATGGTTTTATTTTTTTATTCTTTTCATTTTTTAACAGTTGATTGGAAGAACGACTGTGTGGACATTTGTTTGCTGCTGTTGCGCATGTCTGAGAGAAATGTTACACCCCGGTCTGACTGAACCTGAATGACTATTATGTCTTGTTTCAATCTTTCGTTGTCTTTTGTCAGAACTGTCTTTATACTGTTCGTTAGCAAACTTGTTTCACCTTTTCAGTTTTATTGTAAAATCCTTCTATGCACATATTTACATGTTCTAGCAAAATCCACAAACTGTGCCAAGTGTCTTTTACAATCAGTAAAGGATTATTTACATTCTCTCACAAGATTTTGTATTGATTTCCATACCCCACCACCAATTGTTACTGAATAGGTAGGTACTTTTAACATATAAGCAAAATACAATAAAAAAGGTAAAAAGAATAGTTCAAATTTTCAAGCCTTCGTGTGACTGAAATAGTTGGCCTCCCATGGATTCCCCAATGTCTAAAAGCACATTAACCCAAATTTAAAACATATGCTTTAAAGAGGTAATAGCTAATCAGTAGCATTGATTCTGTAGGATTATTTCAGAATCAAAAGATTTATTACAATCGTCAGTTGATAAAATTGACAAACAAGAAACTTTGCTTTGGTGCTGATGTGCAGCAAAGAACACTGAATGATAATAATAAAATATATAACAAGCTAAATAGCAAAATATATACATGACACAAGGGTATGTAAATGTGTTGAAATAAACTTAATAAACATTGTTATAATCAGAATGTAGCTTCACTTAGTAATAAAGGAGGCTCCCCATATTAAATCACATAATCTAAAAAAACAAAATAAAGTTACTTTATGCTTTTAAAAAAATGCACATAGCAGCAGAATCTGTAGAAAAACTGCTTTAAGAGCAATATCTGTTTACTCAATTACTTAAACTAAATTGGATCTTCTATATGTATGCACAGTGGTCTATTTTAATTCCTTTCCTAACCAGTAAAGTAAGAGATTATTTGTTGTGAATTTCCTGTAGGTTACTGTCTCTTTAAGAGCGCTGTCCAATCAGCTGAAGCGCAGAAGCAAAACAGCTAACAGGCTAGCAGCGGTACGTATCCTCATCCAGCTCATCCTGCACTTTTAACGAGCAATTAACGCTATGACATTACGAACAATACTGAATATGGTAAATGAATATTATATATGAATAATTAGTGGTTTTATATAGATAGATTAACCTTGCAAGATGATGGTTTTCGTTTCGTTTTCGGGCTGCAGATGCAGCACACCTGCGTCACAAGCTCAGCACAGTTTAGCTTCAGACCGTTAGCGATGGAACAGTGTGTAACAACATCATAATAACAATAACGCGATTTTCAGCACGAAACATGAAGCTTAAAGCAACGTTAAAGATAGAAAAAAAGCAGTGATAAATGCTATTCATATCAATACGATGTTGGTCTCTTGGTAATTTCACAACAGGGTGAAACATGAGCCTCATTTAGATTGGTTTAATAACACTAAAAGCAAATTCTAATCAGATTAAGTAAGATGTTTTACCCAGCGTTCATTTTAGTGTTAATAATATGATTCTCAAAGTAGATTAAAGGCCTGTAAAGCTGTTATAATCTTTGCTGAAATCATGCAAAATCACTTTACATTCAGACTAAACAATTAGAGATAACAATAAATTGCTTGCCATTTGTTTTATTCATCTAAGCTCTCCTAGAAAGAAACATTATGTATTTTGCAACAGAATAGGCTTTAAAAATGTGCTGACTAGCTCACTATCCAAGTATTTGTATTTTAATAATCACAGTCATTGTCTGTACTATGCACACTTTAAGACAAATACAAAAGATCTGAAGGTTAATTTATAAAACAAATTAACAATATGTAATTTTTTAAAGCAAAATGGTCTACTTACAAACTTTCAGTCACCTTATTTCTACCATTATTTTGGCTTGCATTAAATATCTCAATGTACAATTTAGTGAAAAGTTTGAATAGTTGACTAATCAATTAAAAATATATATAGTGTTCACAAATGAATTACTACAAAGAAATTAGTAGTGCTTGGTATGATATAGACATGACCTTTTTTTGCTGACCTCTTCAACTTTAATATTGCCAGATTCTTTTCTAATCCATTTGTTGTGAACTCAAAGTCACTTCTCTATTAATTAGCGTTTACAGTAGTGTCCTCCTTTTTCAGGTCCTGTCTGATAAAGTCTTCAGAGGTTCAGCTTGAGTCTGTCCAGTGCCCTGTGTGTGTGCGGATGTTAGTTATGTCTTATCAGTGACGTGAGGAGGAGGATGGGAGGCAGCGGGTCCAAGTCCAAAGGGTCCAGCTCTGGATCCGGAGCGGACACGACCTCAGTGGGAAGCGAGCAATCTGTAGCTCGACTTAAAGGAGCCCGAAATGCGACACCTTTTGTCTTTACCAGAAGAAGGTAAATAATACATGCTCACTGCACTGAGGTTTACAACTGGAGCAGGTTCAATACATTAGAAATCTGAAGGAGAGATTAATTTATTTTAGTACTATAATGGATCAAATTATTTTGTTTTGATATTTTGACTTTTGTTATCTGCAGAGCTTTTAAAAATACTTGAAATTGAAAAAAATCAGCTTAACAACTTTAGGTGAATATAATTTCAAACAATACGAGATGCTCTGAGTCAACATCATCCAGTAAATAAATTTCATTGCATCCACTTAAAGGCACTACCAGCAGGGCCGCCGCCCCCAATACGCACATAACGCAGAGCGCGTAGGGCACCACCTGGTCTGGGGGCACCAAGTCGAGCTGTACCGTCCCACGTGCTGAACTCATGAGTGACAGAAAAGTCTGATCTAGACACATGTGCCTGATGATTCTTAACACACAGCGCAAAATCAAAGACCCTGGAACCCGTTTCGAAAACAGGAGCATGTTCTACACCTCGTAAGCTCTTAGCCAATCTTTATTTTCTATCAATAGGACACATATTGGGCCAGTTACGAGGAGAAACAGCAGATGAATTAAGACGGCTGCAGATTTGAACACGAAAATTACCGCGGCGAAATACGGCGGATTTTTCCACATTTATGCTTAGATTTCTTCAGAGTCATACACACAAACCATGAATCTGTCTTTGTCCTGACAAAAGTTACAGACGATAGTATTTCCTCAAACTTTAGCGCGAAGATATCTTAGTTACCTAATGTAACTATAGTTCTATGAGTATGTGCGTTTGAAATTAAGGGACTTGCTGTTCTAAAACATCCCAGATAAAAGACAAATGCATCTATTATGTAAAAAAAAAAATGTAGGGGAACTCTCAATCTTTGTGTCTTAAAAAAATAGATACAATTCTGGGGTTAGTAGTGTGCGTCTGTGTTTGTGGCGTCGGTTTGAGGTTGGAAGTTATTTTTTTCATTTGGAGGGGGCACCTTTTTGAAATCTTGCATAGGGCACCAAAATGGCCAGCAGCGGCCCTGACTACCAGAATATTGGCACAACTGATATCAAGGGACTGATACCTGAGCCATCAAAATATCATGAATTACTTCGATCAGTATTGCATCGGTGCATCACAATGTTGTTCTTCTGTGCGTACAGAGACGGGCGATTTATTGAAAATTTTATTATCTCTACATTTACATATATTATGTCAGTCCAACTGGACTGTGTTAAATGTTTGCTGAGATTTAATTTGTGACTTGTGTAAAGTCTATTTGAAAACGTTGCATAAAATTAAATTACATTTTTTGTCATTAAAACATTATAAAAGTGAAGAGTATTCTTGGTGAAAGTATATAAAACAGGTGCTCTATTAACCTTATTTTGTCCCGCCCACTTTTCTAGAAAGTGCACTTCTTGTTTAGCTGCAACTACATTTATTTGAAATTGCCACACAAGACAAGACAAAGACAGACAAACATACATGTTAGCTACCTTAACAGAGCTAAACAGGAAGTGCACTTCCCAACCAGGGGTACGCGAACCTCAAGAGCATTTACCAGAGGGTACTTGGATATGTTTTAAAATGTCACATTCTTTTTTATTAAACCACAAGCGAAAATTTGGAGCATAGTTTAATTTCAAAAAAGCTATTGCATTAGTAATAATATACCATATCAAATTTATTTACTAAAAATCTTACGTTTGGGGGGGGTCCTCAAAGGCCCCCAGTTCCTGGTACTTTTTTTTAGTTTGAGTCGACATTTTGGGCACGTACTTCAACTATGGGCCAGGGCCAGACTTTAGGGACTTTTTAGGGACCCCTGCTCAGACCGGAAGCCTTTGGTGACACAAGAACATTCACAACACTAACTTTGTTTGGAAACATGTTTTATATTCTCACATTTTGATAAACTTTCCTTATTCTCAAGAAAAAATATTTTAAAGCTGTAAATATATGTGTTTATTTTGTAAATAGTAGCCTAACTATTACTGTGAACTACAGTGAATAATTTAGTTTTTAGGTTTTGTACATCATAGTTTCATGTGAAATCGAACTTTTGTTTTCTCAACACCACCTAATTACTTATTTAATTCCAGACTAGACAGATGCTCATGATGAAGCCAGTGAGACCCACTTTCACAAACTTGCAGTGTCAACACAAACATGGGGACATTGTAGTTCTTCAGATTAAACAGGGACAGGAATAATGTTGGGACTTGGTACTTTCATGTACAAAAACGGCTAAAGTGTGAGACAAAGATTAGTGTGTACTTGGGCAAGCCATGAAAATTACTAATGATAATGAATAGTACATTTTTATAATATGTTAAGCACTGGTTAAAAAGGTTTGAGTAAATATTTTTTAAAACTGTATTCTGAATTTCATCAGATAAAATTTCATATAAAGACTAAAATCAATACATTTTCTTCTTCTTCTTTAATATCCACATTTACCCAGATTTGCTACATTGTGCTGTTTGTAACTAAACCAAAAAATAAGAATACTAAAACTGTGCACCTCATTTTCTAGCTCCTTGTACTTTGATGAAGACGGCGACCTCGCTCATGAATTTTATGAAGAAACTGTTGTGACCAAAAACGGCAGAAAAAAGTCCAAATTGAAAAGGATACAAAAAAATCTAATACCACAGGTGAGTTACAGCCACCTTTTTACCTCAACAACACCGGATTATTCTGTTAATATTCTGTGTACCCTTGTGTCTCCTGCAGGGCATAATAAAACTGGACATTCCCTGTATCCATGTAGACTTTCCCATCATTCTCTGTGAAGGCTGAACAATATCGAAGGATTATGGACTTACATGTGCTGGCCTCCTACACAGTTCTGTTCAACTCTGTGACTCGAGAACATCGCCGTTTGCACGATTTCAACAGAAGTACATGGCTTTTATCAGCAGAACAAGCAAAACCTATATATTTTATTTAAAAACAAAGTAGATGCCGTCTTCCTTCAACGTGTTGTGTTCACAGGTTTACACTGACCATAACATTCACATGACTGACTGAAAATACATCGACATTTTATGATGGATGTTACAAGTATAATACAGCAAGTGGACATGGTTTTCTCAAAGTAATTATCTTAGCAAGTCATACATTGAAATGAGGCTAAAATATGACGAAGGCAGGCTTAGGGGATCTACAAAATTGCTTTTTTGGGCTGGTCAGTAACACGGCAAGAAGCAACTTTGGTGAATTTTCAGAAGGGGGTGCATGTACTGTAATTAAACAACTGACTTTTACAACGAGGGAGTCATTATGGTTGATCTGGCAAGAATACAGACGACATTTTAAGTAGAGGTGGGTGATAAAGGTAAAAAAAAAAATATTTTCTCAATAACAAAAATGTATCTTTTAACAATGTATCAGAAATGTGCTAAAGCAAGCAGAGTTTAGCACAAAAACATGAATGAATGTTTTGGGCTAAACTTAAAGTTGGTGTACCTGATTTTTACACTGCAAACTTACAGAAGTATTCACTGCTCTCACTAATTCTTCAGTATACTGTATATCCCCATACATTTGTTTTTGGTTTGCAAATGTAACTTAAAACATATTTTTAAAGACAGCAAAGTGATCAGGGCCAATCAGGGCACTGCTTTTGACTCCTGATAAGAAGAAAAATACTGTATATTTTGATTCAGACAGTGCACCGAAGTCAAATAGTGCTACATTTACCATATATTTTTTGTCGAAAAGACGTAGTTTACTAATTTACCACAAAAAAAGTTAGGTACCCCAGCTGTGCATGAGTCTGCATTTGTGTTTTTAATAAATATAACAGTAATTTGACAAAATAATACATTTAATAGCCAATAATCTACAAAAGTGCCCTTGTAATAAGGATTTTGTCCACCCCTACACCTCTTGTCTGGATTCGAACATGACCTGCAAGTAAAATATTTGCCCTCCAATGCTATATATTCTTGTTTATAAAGTCACTTTTGATATTTCTGTACAGTTAATGAAAAAAAAAAAAATCCTTTTTTAGGAACGTACGATGGCTAGTTCTTTCTCTTTTTGCAGTCATGTTGAATAGTCTCTACTGTTGAAAATACACAAAACTGTAATTTGGCAGAGCTCAAACTATAATTGAGATTTTATCACTTTTATCACCCACCTCTGATTTTAGGTATATTATTATTTAAGTGGAGATAAAGGCGACTTTCTCTGTGATTTCAACAGAAAGTAATGGAATGACAAACCACATTTCATCATCTTTGCAGAAAACACACGTGATGGTCTTCCTTGTGTTAGACTTGTGTGTCTTTGTAACTGTTACAAAGTAAGTGCAATACATTTTCTGTCCGACTACATTGTCTAAAGAAGTTTTGACTGGGGTGGATTGTGAAGTTCTCTTGTAAAAACGTCATGTTTGTGGCAGGTCAGACCCACACTAGTGAACATAGTGTACAGTATATAAAGTTTTTATTCTGAATACTTGAATAAATGGTTTGCTGAGCCAGTCGCTGCTGTGTGCCTCATTTTGGGCGGTCAAAAGTAATTTCACAAGTCTTAAGTGGTAGTTTGGAGATTGTTTTAAGTATAAGCTTGTAGTTATGCCTAAATTCTGCACTATTCTTAGACGTTTATGGCTGTTTTCTTAAATTGCGCTTTTCGAGGGCAGTGAAGCGAAGCCAGTGCCTAATCTGTATGTAAAAGCAAAGCATTCTCACTCACTATTTAATCTATCGAGACGAAATGTGAACAGTTTTAGAATAAGCTTGAGTTTTATCAACAGAGGCATCAGACCGGAAAGAGAGTAAGCCTATGTTGAGTAAGCACCCACAAGAACCTTTTATTACAGAGCTTCTTCAACCATATTACATTTCTGAGTTAATATTTTATGAACTGTTTTCTTATTAGCAACTGGGAAGTTTAAGAAATAGGTACCTTGATGTTGGCACACCTGAATTTAAGCCACATCTGGACAAAATGCACTTATACAGGCAGCACTTGTTTATAGTAAGTCAATGAGAATCTATACTTTAGCCACATCATTGTATAGAATGCAGTTGTGGGAACAGTAGCTGCTTATAATCCAGAAAAATATGGTACAAGCAAACAAAAAGTATTGTCAATAATATGATTTGAAAATGAGTGGAACCATTGAGTTTGTAGCATTACAGACCCCAGTATGCTTCCGGAAGCTAGTATATTTGTTAACTGAGCTTTGTGAGTGGGACCATATCTCCGCTGTCCTCTGGATCACAACCGGCTGACGTCTTTAACTGAGATTATGTGGTTGGCTCTGTGCTCTTGACCCACCTACCGTCCCCTACATTTTAATATTTCTTCTTCATCATCTGATAATTTGAGTATCTCATTCCACAAAGAATATATTTGTATGTTTGTTTGACGACGTCCTTGCTAATAATTTGCTCTGTATTCAATAACATAATAATCATGCTTTTCTTTTACATCGACATTTAAAAATAATCTATATTTATGCCACGATACCTTATGAGTTTACAACTTTAACTATGGGTAATTTACAGTTGCAGTCTGATAATAAACATTTGTTTAGACTGCTAACTACAACTGCCAAACCCCCCCCCCCCCCCTTTCACCCAATTTGGACAATTTGATAGATGAGGAGAGATTGAAATTTTCATTTCGTTTACAGTTGAACAAATTCACAAAAATATGGTTGAAATGGACACATTATGTCAGCAAAATTGGAAATTTTTCATTTCCATGACTTGTGATGTTAAAGAAATTTTGCAGATAAACAAACAGACAAAATGAAACAGTGAATTGTGGTGAATATGGTGTTATCGAAAACATGTTAAAGACTTTACAAATCAGAGGAATATTTAACCATGCGACACTTGTGTGTTTAAAAAGAGACCTGTTTGTGTCTAAATGCCAACGCAAACCGAAAATGCTCATAAGTACAGAAGTTAGCTATTTTGAACATAAACAAGCCAAATGATGCTTCGTGCACAGAGACTATTGTTGCAGATATATGATTTAAAGGACTATTAACAACTACTGTGGTTTTCTTTTCAACCTGATTTTCTTTTACGCTTGTGTGAAGAACCTTTGGGTTGCCCCCTGCCTGAGGCCCCTAGAAACCTGCATGACCCCAACATTTTTCTCTATATAGAGGCCTAATAAATAATATTAATAAACACATTTCTAAATCATTTTTATTTTCCAAAAACTAACTTAAAATGGGACAGTGAACAAATAACAAGAAAGCGCATCTAAAATTGTATAAACCCATTTGTGTTTAGTGCAGCATTAGTGGCAATAATCATTGTAGATCTGACCTGAACTATGTGAGTTCAAGACCTCTAACTCCTCTCAAATGAAATACACATTAAAATCTTTCAACAATGCAAATGATTTACACTACTGCTGACCTCAGAAGGGAAATGAGACCAAACCAAGCCGGGGTCACGTTTTTTCCTGACATTTTAAAATACGGCCCTCTTCCAGTGGCTGTAATTAAAACTGACTTGGGGGTAGGATCCGTGCGCTGCAGCTGCTCATGGAGGATCGAATGGTTACTACATGATGATATTTGAAAGTTTGTGCGGGCAGGCTGGGCTTCCTCTTTCTCTCTGTAATTGTGTGGAATGTGGTGCAGTGTGCGTTTGGAGCCAGAGGTCACTCTCTTTGATGTGTTTCCTCTCCGTCTTTGAAGTTATGACTGTAGAAGAAGCGCATGTGATCGAGAGGATGCAGCTTTTCTCATAAACTAGTCAAGACGTACAAACTCATCATGGACATTCACTCTCTATTTTAAGACAAAACACTGCAGGAAAAAATATGGATTTGATTTTTTGTTAGTTTGCTCTCTCAGTATACAGGCTTTCATGTGGAAACAACAAAACTATCCAATCTGCTCCAAAAGACGTTTTATTATTTTTTTGATCCACCTAATTCATTGAGTTCAATTATCAACTTTAATGATTGTTTTCCGAATATGCTTTTTTGTTCAAAGTATCCTGCACAGATCAAACTTTACAGTTTTGGACTGTTTTGCAGAAAGATTAACCAAAAGGTATTCGACATTCCCTTTGCATCTAATAAGTTGACAAAATGAATTAACACGTTTAGCTTTGTCCATTTCTACAATTTGGCTAACCCTAGTATGAATTATTTTGGTCAAATTTTCACATAAAATTTTAATTTCCATATGATTAATATGACACAGCTGTACTTAGAGCAATGTTTTTCAGCCAGTGTGCCGGGGAACAATAGTGTGCCTTGAAAATATTTCAGTCTGATTTAAATATTTCATTTTTTAAAATCAGATTCATAGATTTAATACATTTTTTATTTTTTGTACAATTTTGGAGCGTCCTGTTACCAAGACGAAAACAAGACATTTACCAGTTCCAAAATTAAAGTGTAATAAGCAATATTTCTAACATTCAATAATTCTGTTTTGTAAAATGCTTGATTGGGCATATTTTAAGTAGGTGGTGTGCCGCGAAAAGTGTGCCATGACTCAGAAAAGGTGGGACACGCTGCTTTAGAACTCCCAAATGGTTTTATGTCAGCGACACTTGAAAACATAACATGATGAAAAACAATTTTTTCTTACATTTATGTGAGTGAACTTCAGTAGAATTTAGGGTTTCTGTGAGGTCTTAAAAAGTTTAAAATTTTATCCCTGCAAAAGCCCTATAGCTATAATATTTGTACATGTTAAAAACACAATGGGCCAAAGGATTGTGTTTGACATTCATTCATTTTCTACCGCTTGTTCTTGTTAGGATCTGCGGGTAACTATCCAGTGACTTTGGGCCTTATAGGCAGGGGAACACCCTGGACAGTGGCCAACTCGTTGCAGAGTTAGGACAGACAGCATTCACAGGGGAAATTCACAGTGATGCACAATTAACCTAAACATGCATGTTTTTGGAGGTGGAAGGAAATCGGAGTACCCAGAGAAAACCCACAGTGACATAGAGAGAACATGCAAACTCCCCCAGAGAGATTGTGAGATGTTGATATGGTCTGACACTCGCATGCTCTAACCACTCTGCCACTGTGCACCCCTGTTTATGTAACATTTTTCTTATATTCCTGCAAAATAGTTTATTAAGTTGAAGACTAAATGACGGTTTAACTCAAATTGAAAAACTGTTAACATACAACCGTATTTGTTCAATTAGGTTCAGTTGTCGCCTATAGAGCTATTGCAACACATTCATATTTTTCAGTTGTGGTTCATACTTGTGTTTTGTACTGACTGGGTCATCTCTGACTGGGTTGTCTTGATTGCTGACTTATCTTCATTTGATTTGATAGATTTTATTTGATATTTAAATAGAATAGAAGCAGCAAATTTTAGAGATAGGGTGTAGATTGGTACCACTGACCATATTTTAGTAACTCAAACCACATGGGTCTCAATCAGAAGAGCTCTTTGTACTGCCAGAGCCTGATAAGATGAAATAGCTTTGACAGAAAGGGCACCTGACACAAAACAGAACAAAACTTTGCCATCTAGAAATCTCACATAAAGAAGATACATGTGTTGTCAAGGAAAGAGCAGGAATCTCTGGGCTTAAGTAACATCATCTTTTATCTGATGTGTATATTTATTTTGCTTCAGCTATAACATAATATATTTCAGACATTTATCTATTCATCTTTTAAAGGGTTTATGTCCTCAACTGTGTAGCTGTATTTCTTTATTATCATCAATGTGTTCTTGTACAGCGTTTGATGCCACAATTCGCATTCACAGCTCTTCTGATCGTGACATCATACTTCAGTCCTGTTCATTGTCTGATGTTATTTGTCCACATTAACCATGGTCTTCCTCTGTCCCCTCTTTGCTACAATCTTTTGCAAGCCATTGTAACAACTATTGGGCCAAAAAAATTGCAGTTTTCTTTTTTGAATATTCTTTAAAAAATCTTCTTCTGACTTCCTTGTTGATTCCTTTATCCATCCATGTGATCTTAAGCATCTTCTATAGCTCCACATCTCAAATGCTCTCAGACAGTCCATCATTTGTTTAGAAATAGTCCATGTTTCTGATCCAATGTTGACTATGCAAAACAGTGTAGCATTCTTGTCCTGGACTTTAAAACAATCAGAGGCCTTACAAGTACATTAAACATTTTGGAGAATTCTGTTTTAGCAATAGACATCCTTCTCTTTATTTCTTTATCAGATTTGCCATCTGCGGTATGTCTATTGCTTAGATAGAAAAAACTTAAAACTTGTTTTATTTCTGTTCCATTCATCTTTTATGTTGACTCTTGATTGTTCGTCATTCTTCTGATTCAGTATCAGTTATACTCTTTTCCCACCTTATTAACTTATTCACAGATTGTTAACACAGATGGCCTCAATGTTGAGCCCCTGTAGTCTGGATCTGTCTAAATATGATTTCAGTGTGCAGGTTAAAAAGGTTTGGGGATAAAACACACCCCTGCCGAACACCCCATTTAATCTAAACTTGATCTGAGATGCCTCATTTATGAATATTTATGAAATCCTGATTCTAATCTTAACCTGCCCCAAGCCCCAGACCTAATCTTACCCATTTTAGTAACTTTATGCCTGAACTTATTCAGGCATAAATTTTGACGCTGTGAAATCTTGTGTCATTTTTACCTTTTTCATATCGTGCTAAATGCACGGCATAACACAAGTACTAAAAATAGCTGTGAACTCGTGCTCAAAATACGCTGGTTTTGTGTCGTGGTAAAAGTACGCCATCTAGTGACACTGTGTTGCTCATTCAAGTTGGATCATTGCTTTTTGAGTCCAGTATAAATTGTGAATGAGTTTCAAGTCTGTCCTACACATAACAATATTCTGAAGGCATTCTATAATTCTTGTAGATTTGACATGGTTAAATCTGTCAAAAGTCGAAAACATGAATGCACATTTTTACACACTTTTCAGACCCACCTTACAATTTCAACTTCCATCTTTGTCTTAATCCTAGTTGAAGTAATGCGCAACAGCATCTTCAGAAAGTGAATCATAAGATTCAAGGTGTGGCTCCTAAGGCTCAATGCAAGCACTTTCTTCATCCACCATTTATTTATTTACTTACCTGTGTGTATGTGTGTATGTATGTATGTACTTGTTTTTGCATCTTAGTGAGGACCGTTTTGAGTTTTTAACCAACAGAGTGAGGACATTTTTGGGAAGTGAGGACATTTTGGCCGGTCCTCACTTTCTGAAGGGCCTGTTTGAGGGTCAAGATGAGGTTTTAGAGTTAGGGTTAGAATTGGGTTAAGGTTAGGATTAGGGCAAGGGTTAGGGCTAGGGGGTTAGTTTGGATGGTTAAGGTTAGGGTAAGGGGCTGGGTAATACATTATGCCTATGAATGTCCTCACTAAGATAGAAAAACAAGTATATATGTATGTATGTATGTATTTATATATAAAAGTCCCCTTTTACCCTCCCCAGTCTGACTTCCCTGTGTGTTGTCTGCTTTTATCGACAGTAAAACAGACTTGAAGAGTGTTTATTACTGGTTGTAAAATGTGACACAGTAAACAAACAGACGAATGGATCACGTTGTTTGGTTTTAGCGTCAACATGAGTCAAGAGGCTCTGATAAGGGTCCTCGTTAAAATAAGTGTTTATGTCATGAAAGTCCAAGAGGTTATCTCATTCAAAACAGTGTTGAAAAGAAGAATTTTCAGACCAGGACTAGTTCTACACATCAGACGGCAACATGTCAGATTAAAATCGTACAATCTTCAAACCTTGCTGATGCCAAATGTACAAATGTTTTTCTATTTAACAATACAATAGTTTCAATAGTAGTTTCAGAATGAGAAAAAAATATCATACATATTTTTTGTATTTTTATATATTATGGCACAACACACATTTATGACTTTTAACAGTATGGTTTTAACTTTCTTTTTCCACTGAATGTGTAGCTTGTGTAAACTTCTCCCTTTCCAGAGTTACATGATGCAGCTTTAAATACAAATTATGTACAGCAAGACTAAAAAAGCAGACAGTTTAAACATCTGATGGATGTAAAAAGTGTTATTATTTATGAATAGTAATGAAATCCTAATCCCAATTTTAACCAACTCCATGCCCCAGACCTAAATGTAGAGAGAAGAGAGAATGTTTCCTTCAACCAAAATACATGTCTATAAAGCCTTCTGCACACTACAGAAGTCTTAGCCCGATTTTAAGCTTCATGTGCCCCTCCACGAGTTTGGGGAGGCGTGATCAAAGTAAAGATTTTCATGAGAGATTTTTTGTTGTTTCTCTCCTTCTGAGTGTCACTGCTACTCTGTTACGACTAGTGGTCAGGGTGCATCATTGTGAGGTTCACATACAGCACAAACGTGAGGACATTACACCAAACAGCATCTGGTGCAGCCTTGTGACAACTGCTTTTACAATGTAAAGTAAAGAAACATTGCCTTATGATCTAGCTAGACTAGAACACGGCCAACACTGTTTGTTTCAACTCACAAGGCATCAGTGTAACAGGTCCTCTGCTTTCTTGTGACGTTTATAAACCTGCTTTAGTCCACTCTCTGTCATCATTGTTGTTGTTTTACTTTTATAACATGAAAGAACACTTGATCCCGTGACACACGCACTGTTCTCCGCTCACTGCTGCACTCCCCAAGTCTGTGTCATTTCTGTTTTTCTGCCACATAATGCGACTGAGACAAATAATCGTTGCAAATATCCTTATGTCTGTTACCTCTTCTTTTTTGGACACATCTAAAAATCACAAAAGATCTTATGCTCGTCTAGTGTGCAGCCGGCTTAAGATGCTAAGAAAATATGTCTGTATTTGACGCTTTTTACAGAGCGTCAAATAGAGACGTCGTATAATACACGCAAAACACAATTCTGTGAGTCTGTGTCGTTATTTCAGGTGATTCTTATGGGATTTTCATACAGCTTTGTACAACATTCATCACCGAAAGAGTTTCACACAAGAACTAACAGTACAATTACATGTCAAGTACCTACGTCACATTTTGTTATGAAAAGAATGATAAACGCCACAAAAACAACAAAGTATTCAAGCTCAAATTCTTTAGGATAATAAAATGTTCATTGAAAACGCTTGTACGCAAGGCGAAGGGCGTGCTTGGCGATTTCCCTGCCATTGTTGCCGTTTCCTGACAGTGTCCAACTCCTGCCGACGTAATGCTTTCTAGTTCAGAGGTCAGAGGTCACACGGGAAGTCGAGCCGGGGGAACTCCAGGCTTTGTTCTTCTCCCATAACCCTTCTTCTGTGGGTCTGTTGGTTTCCCCCCCAAAACACACACAGAGCTCACATCGCAGAGGAGCAGGAGGGATGGTGAGTCAGCGGGAAAGGCGCGAATTCGGAAACAGGAAAATGTGACTTCCAGATCCACGGCCTTTGTCATGTGCAGAGAGCAAAATGTCTTTATCCATGTTCAGTGAAAGGCATCCGGGTGAGAGACTCTGGGAACTGCTGAGTGGCAAGTTCAGTTGAGTTGAATGTATGATAAGGAATTAGGGACAAGAGAAGTGTAAAATGTAATAGTTTGGATAACACATACAGTATTTTCAGGTGAAACCAGAAGTGTCCAAACTTTGAAACATTTTTAATATTTGTGGACAGCAGAATTGGCCAAACTTGTCATTAAAAAGTATACTTCTGTAAACTCTGCCAATTTAGCAGAAAGTCTAAGGGTCAACAACAATTGATCCAAGGGCAGCAAACTCTTTTGTGGCCGAGAGGTGGGTTTCCGCTTGCTTGTTTCCATGGAAATCTAGTTCTGTTAGCTGTAACATTCCACAGTATGGCATAAACCTGATGAATATGCCAAATTAATGCTTTAACTTTCAATTTCATTTGATTTTACACTCTCAGAAAGTTACACAATGTGATTTTAATGTAATGGTGTACTAGTAATATTCTGCAGTAGCAACTTTCAAATGCATTTTCTTCCAGTTAAACAGGCCTAAGAATACTCACAGTACATTTGCTTTAAATTCAAAAAGACTACAGTGTTGCCAGATTGTACTGACATTTTCCAGCCCATAGTCTATGTAAAACCTGCAGAAATCGATAAAAAACAGCCCAAACTAAAAACCATCAAAGATTTTTACAGCAGCCTTTGCAAAACTTTTTGGTCCCTTATGGGTCAGAAGATTGCCAGAGGTCCCCTATAATATTTTACACTCTATTCAAAATAATATGGAATGTATTTCCTCTTAGATTATGGCACAAAAAAGCAACATTATATAGCCTGTGGACTTAGTATGGATTTGAAATAGTAAATTAATACATTTAAGGATATACAGCCCGATCTTGCCCTTTTGTCTTAGCCGGTCTTAGCCTTGGTCTTAATTATTCCTCTGTTGGCCGCTAGTGGCTCTCTCCAAGCTCTATACACTGTCATAAAGAAGGTGTGGCTCCAGCCAGATGTGAGGGTGCAGTTTTTTTCATTGAACCTGACACATGCTCATGCCTGTGACAAGTGAGCAGCTGCCTTAGGATCACAGGCAAAAGAGAACTGTAGCAGCAGCTTCAGTTTGGAAAAAAACTCTAATAATAGAAATCTATTTGGTGAAAGTCTATTTACTTGACAGACTTTAACAACTTTGCCTAAAATGTGTCTTTTCTTTTACATAAAGCTTGTTGACTTAATAAAAAAGATAATCAGATGTGAGAGTGAACATGGGTCAGTGTGAATGCTATGGAAAGGCCAAAGAGGCCATCATGTATTTTTTAAACCATTTTTTATGTGTCAACGCGTTAAAAAAATGTTGGCCTCATTTTTAGACAAGTTTTTAAAGTCTGTCAAGTAAATAGACTTTCACCAAATAGATTTCTATTATTGCAGGTTTTTTTTTTCAAACTGAAGCTGCTGCTACAGTTCTCTTTTGCCTGTAATCCTAAAGCAGCTGCTCACTTGTCACAGACGTGAGCATGTGTCAGGTTCAATGAAAAAAACTGTACCCTCACATCTGGCTGGAGCCACACCTTCTACACTGACAGTGTGTAGAGCTTGGAGAGAGCCACTAGTGGCCAACAGAGGAATAATTAAGACCAAGGCTAAGATCGGCTAAGACAAAAGGGCAAGATCAGGCTGATAAAGTTAGTTAGATAGTTTTCAAACTAAATTTTCTTTAATGCTTGTTGTGAGGACAACCTTTGGAAGCCCCCCTGCTGAGCCCCTGAGGTTCCTCAAGGGGCCCCGGACCCCACTTTGACAATCACTGATAATACTGTAGTATTATCACACATGGAAAACCTTCCAATCTGGAAACACTGCTTAGATATACCATTACAAAAACAAATCTAAGCCAGCCTTAAAGTAAGTGTGAAACACTATGTTTTAGTAAAACATAGTAAAGATGATTAAGATTAAGATTTCACTAAACATTTAGCTTGTTTTTACACAATTTGGTTGTTTTGATGAAGTTTATTATCGTCTTTTGTCCAGTAAATACGACAAATGTGAAGGGAAATCCACAAGTGTTACCTAGCAACCACACTGTAAATCTGGGCCAAAATCAACATAAATGACACAGGAGTGACAATGTGACAAATTATTATACTTATAACATTTTGATTGTGTTAAATAATTGCTTAAGCTCCAGGAAACTGTTGTGTGTAAATTGTCTTTGCATTTTTGACATTTGTAGAGGCATTAAGTTTTAGAACTTAACTTACTTCTGTAATGTTTCTACTTTAACTTGTCAATTTCTTCATTAAATTGCCAACTTAACTGCCTGTAAAACTATTATAACATATTTACCACAAAGACTATCACACCAAACTAGGTTCCAAAATTAGAAAAAATGTGATAATCTATCATACGGGGCTTGAACAATTTCAATTCCCAGGTGTTTCAAAGATAAGATTACAATACAGCTTATATTTCTTGAACCTCTGTGTACTTCCACTTGCTTTACAGTTCTTATCAAACGACTGATACTTTGTGCTTGTTCTGGAAACTGTAGTGAATGCCTGGTTGTCGTCAGCATTTGGTAAAAGTGACATGTGCACAGCAGATGCCCAGTGCCCAACGACGCTCACATCTCCAGTGTGGAAAACTCATTTAAACACAGTGACACATCTACGCTGAAAGACCCTATAAATAAACAGTTCAATCAAGTTTAATTAACAGTGGTAAGAGTGACAATAAAACAGTGGAATAAAAAGGGCAGCTGCTGTGTTTCTAATGCTACAATGTGGGAGATTACAGATGACCTGTGCTGTTTTGGCAGGTAACGACAAGTCTGGAGGAATGTGAACATCTTTGTCTTGGCTGAACTAGTCAATCTTAGAAAGCTTAAGTTTGTTAGACAGAAAGAGAATAGTTTTGCCAGAACGTGTGCACTTGAAATCATCATATACAGTTGACAATTCATGCTAAAAACTTTTCAGATGTGTTACAAATAGGGTGTAACAATTTATCATGGTAGTCGAATATAAAAACAATTATTTATTTGATAATGTAATTGTTAACAGGACTAAACATACTCTAAAATACATGTAAAAACTAAATTTCGTCATCATATTTCAACTTTATTTTGTTAAAAATGTATTTGAAAAGTCACAATCTCAACACAATTGATATAATCATTCTATTAGTTGATTATTTACAAAAACAACCCCTGGTAGGTGACTTCTAAAATAATAACTAGTGAAAACCTGAACATTTTAGATCAAAGATTTCTGAAATTTTACAGTGAAATTATTTTAAGGGAACGAACTGCATTTTTCTATGTATTTAGGAATAAGCTGTGATCTGTGTAGTTCAGTAATTTATATTTTGTTTTTGTAAAACACAATTTGATGTAAAATAGCTTAGAAATAGAAAGAGTTCTTGCATGTGCAAAATTACATAAGTGATAAAGATTTTAATGTAACAAGCATTTTTTTGTTGTTGTATTGTTGTTTATTTATTATTGTAATTTTTTGTTGCTGTAAAGTGTCATTGTGACTATTTCATACCATGCATGCTTTATTAATCAGATTTTTTTTAATATCATAATTAAATACAGTCAAGTGGGTGGGGATAGGTGGTACAGATAAGCGATGAGAACAGAGCTTTTCTGAGCATGAATCATCAGCTGCAGGACAATACAAGATTACTTAAAAATGCATCAATCATTCTTAATAAAAATTGAGTAAACTAATGATGAGAGAAGGTAGTTAAAAAAGGCTAAAATTTTAGAAAAATAAATTGTATAATACATTTTTTCACAATAGATCCCCTTTTAAAGATGTTACTTTGACTCTTTCTTTTAACAGCTGAATTTCTTCTTAGTGTTCAGATCGTACCTCGCTCCACAGAAGCCACATAAATGGTTTTCATTGATGCCCTATAAATAACATTCAAGCCAGAGCTGGAAGTAAAAATGACCAGACTAAAGACAATGTAGCCTCTGTCAAGACACAGGAACAGCTTTTTATGTTATGTAATGTCATAAGATTGTAACCTATTCATTTGTGAAACTTGAACAAAATAATAAAATTTTCTTCTAATTATTTTGTATGTTAGTAATAAACGTAGATCAGTAATTTACATTTTGTTCACACAAAATTGATCTATTCACATCCTGGTCTTCTCTTTGTTGTAAAATGTTTCAGGTGTACTTGGTCATTTTGGTGTCTAACTAAGTTAAAGCCAGACTTTGGGGATTCTGAATGGGTCCAAATACAGTTCTGCTATAATGTGAAAAAATACAGCAACACTAAACACTTTTCAATAAAAACAAAGATTGAATGGGCCCTCTCCAGGACAAATGGTGTTGTGTCATACAAGTCTGTTCAAAGTAAAGATCAGATTTTATTATTTATTTAGTGCAACAAAGAAATCTAAAAGTAAAATTTTTTATTCAAGTCTATTTTGGGCAAAAGAGGTTATACAATGCACCTCAAGCAGTAGAATTGAAATTACTATTTTTTAAAGTGGACATGTTATGATTTTGAACCTATATAATGTTTTACTCGTATATAAATTTAGATATAATCACAGTGTGAATATGTAGGCAAAACAGAGATTTTCTGGCTTTTGCATTGACTGCAGACATAAATTACTCAAACATGCATGAATCAATCCAGTTCCAACTTAGAACAAACTATAAGGAAAAGTAACTCATGCATGTGTATTTTCCCTTTGGTCCCCTTAAACTTCATGTTTATTCCTAAATGGATTACCTGTAAAGCTGTGAAACCAACCAGTCCCAGTCTGGAAATGACTTCAAATACAAACCTAATAAAATACACTTGGCACTGGTTGTTGCTGTTTGACCTTCCACGAGTCCTGGCCCCGCGCAGTGAAACTTTACGCGCGGAGGTGGAGGAAGACCCACTTGGAGTTGTTTACTTGGACTCAAACCACAAAACCCTTGAACCCTTCCCGTAATATCAGTAATGGCGCACACATAGGGCACTTAAATCTCGGTGAATGTCGCACGCGGGAGTCTCTGGAGCGGCTGGGATGTCCGGTCTTTTAGCGCCACTCCCCCCCTGCGCTAAATGGAACATCCTGGAGCGGTTTGGCGCAGTCGAGGGAGGCTAGTTTCAGCTGACAACCTCGCAGGGGGTAACTTCACTTCACTTCCCCGGACTTGAGCCGACTTTTATGGGCACGGATCAACTTCGCGTGCCGCTGCAAATTTCCTTCCTTGTCACTAAGTCTTTCTCGCCCGGAAAGAAATCAACATGTGTAGCTGTAGTAGAAGTTTCCAAGTTTACTTTGAGTCGGAGTAAGTACTCACAGAAGCAGCAGCAGCAGGAGCAGCGAGGCTTCTGTTCTTTGGGAATGCGTCCTCCTCGATCTGCCAGGAAAGGTAAGTGAGTTTTTCCAACGCGAGGAATGAATTAAATGTTGCGCTAACTTTACAAATAGCACTGTGAGTTGAAGGAAAATAGTCCCTTATGGTTGTATTTAGTTGAAAAAGCTGCTTAAATTGTATGTTTTTCAAGAACTTTTATTGCACAGTCCAAAGAGACAATTACAACAAGACAATTTAGCCATTATATGAAATTGCATGCAGCATTTACCCAACTTTCTACTCTTTCTTGTTGTGAAATGCCTACCTATTGACTAAATTGCTGGTTTTGTGTTAATTGCAGAGCAGAGAGGGGCAGCTCACCTCAGAAGAAGACATGTACTGGACATTTATGGACTGGAAAATAGTGATAGCCATTGTTTTTCTATGGGATCAGCTTCAGGCTTTGGAGCTACGTCCTACACGATGGCCACTGTACTCCCAAAAGCCCCTGATTTTGGCCTGGAACGCTCCCACTGAGGACTGCGCCCCCAGGCATGGAGTCCGATTTGAGCTGGACCTGTTTCAAATCGTTGCCTCACCCAATGAAGCCTTTTTCAGACAAAACCTCACTATATTCTATAAGGACAGGCTTGGGTTGTATCCTTATTTTGAGGAAGATAAATCACCGGTGAATGGAGGGTTGCCTCAGGTGGCGAGTCTCAGGAGACACTTGGACAAGATGCCAGATGTGGTGGAAAAGTACATCCGAGAGAAAAATGCTATAGGACTGGCTGTTATTGATTGGGAAGAATGGCGCCCGCTTTGGATCCGAAACTGGGACACTAAAGATATTTATCGCAAACATTCAAAAGACTTGGTGAGACAGAAAAACCCAACGTGGCCCGAGGAGCAGGTGTCCAAAGCGGCGCAGCAGGAATTCGAGTTATCAGCCAGACAATTCATGTTAGAGACTTTAAAACTAGCCAAAGACTTGAGACCTAACCAGCTGTGGGGGTTTTATCTGTTCCCGGACTGCTATAATCACGATTACAGGAGGACTTTGGAGAATTAACCGGTCGTTGTCCCGATGTGGAGGTGTCCAGGAACGAGCAGTTGAAGTGGTTATGGGAGGAGAGCACGGCGCTGTTTCCATCCGTCTACATGGCCACGGTGCTGAAGTCGTCTCGCTCCGGGCAGCAGTTTGTGAGGAACAGAGTCAAAGAGGGAATGCGTTTGGCCTTGTCTGGTGAAAAACTGGCCAGACCTGTGTTTGTTTACGCCAGACCCACCTACATCAACTCACTGGAGCCACTGACAGAGGTGAAACTAACTACACGAGCCAGAGAGAGCAGTTTGTAGGTCCACACTTAAGGGAATACTAGAGCTTTCAGTAATGGCCAGGTGTGCCTTGAAAATAGGCTCAGCAGAGTTTAAGAGCACCTAGTCTGAGTTTGTGCCCTTGTTAAAACAGTTCTCTCTCATCATTACTCACTCAAAGTTGTATTTGTATTGATTCATGCATGTCTGAATAATCTTGAATGGTCCTACAGGTGACACTCGAGTGCTCAGAAAAGTCCTGTTTTCATCTACCACCACCTAAACTCATCCACTTGTCTGTTTTACTGGCGATTACTCAAAAATCTATATTTGGAGTAAAAAAGTCTGCTTGCTACAGTCAAAATTTACAATGAAAGTGCTTAGGGCTTATCAAAGTTAGTTTTTAAGCCATTTTGCATCAATTTAATCAAATGTAATTACTGTTCTACATATTGTCAAGCTTTATTAGTAAATACAATATCTGGAAAGACATGAATTCCTGAACATGGACAAAAAAGAGGTAAAACAGAGGTTCCCAACTAGTCTTGAAACGATACTAAAATTTCAAACTCGATTCGATACTTGAAAAAGAAAACTCGATACTCGAGACCAATTTCGATACCCGGTCCAACTTTAAATTTTTCTTTTCTTATAGTATTTTTATTTTTAATTATTATTTTTTTTATTTATGTTTTTCCTTTTGATATTATTAAAACAATAATATTTAATGCATTATTTGTTTATTATTAACTTGATTCATGAACCTTTACATTAAGACTGGGCTTTGTTCTATGATCAGACACATTTGCCGTTTATGTAGTATATAGGTTATACAGTGTTTGATAGTTTCATCATTTCCATCTCTAATGAGAGAAGAAGGGGGCGTGCTTAGCATAGAGAGGGGAAGGGGGCAGGACTTGAAAAAATCGATACATGTTCAAACGAGTATCGATATCGGCTTTAGTATCGGGGAATCGATTTTTTTGACAACCCTATTCCTAACAGGGAGGGCATTATGGCCTAAAAAAGAACATTTGCAATAGCGATATTATTGAAGATATAGCTTAAGATGACGTTTGTATTTTTTGTAATTTGTTTTCGGGCTATTTGTGTTACAGTTATGAGTTCTGCCTCCACTCTAGATTTTATTCTTTCATTATTCATGTTTTAGCTTCTGCAGAGCTCCTCAGTCTGGGCTACGCTGCTCTTGTTCAAGGTTTTAAAATGATTGGACAAAATTTGTGTTTTTGGGGGAATTAGCATGTGAATTTTGATAGTCAAGGTCAATTTGGGGTATTTTTGAGACTTCTTCACAACTAAGACGAAAAATGCATTTATATCACAATATTCTCAATTTCACCTTTTCCAAATGAATATTGCGATACATGATATACGATATTGCCCAGCCCTAGTTCTCAACCTTTTCGTTTTGAATACTCCTTAATCGTGTGTTTTTTTACGAGTTTTTTTAAATTTACTCATATTTTTTCATTTATAACGACTGTATTTTATTGTTTTAATATATTCTATGTCAAAAATGCCCCTTAACATGTAAATGTCCTGCAAATAATTTTTTTTTTTTTTTACATTGCAATACTGCAATTCTACCTTTCTTTTAATCTGAAATCATGCAAAGTACTCTCTGACAAATGGTTTAATCTCAGTGTTTCCCCTCTGGTTGGGAAACAACTGAGATTAAACCTTTTGCCAATTAAAATCATAGAAATGGCTCTTTGACTTGCCATATTTGATTCTGATGTGATGATCTTTAGTAGCTGCTGTGTCGTGGTTATTTTGGACCAAAAAGCATGTCATGACCTAAAAAGTGGAGAACCTCATCTATATGTGACACAAGACCTGTTAAATGGAGTGCTTTTTATATATTTAAGTGACAATGAGGAAAGCAATGTGAGTCATAAATGTAATGAACTCAAATGTGTCTGTCTCAAGAAGCCATGACTAGAAATATTAGTTTTCAAGTTGGAACAGAAAAGAACATTTTGTCCAAATTACGATGGATTATGTTCTGCTCCTCATCCAAGTAACTTCATCAAGTCAAGATGAAGTAGAGAACTCTTATTTAGTTGTCACAAAAGGTCTTCTGAGAATTCACACCTCACTACAGCAGCAATTCACTTTTTATAAATGGTCCGTATCTGCATAGTTTCCAGACACTCCTGCTTGTGTGATGTAACTGAATTCTCACTGGTGTTAAGGTTAATGGAAGCTGATTTGTGTGTTTTTTAGGCATTTAGTAATAAACTATGACAAGTGGATCAGTAATTTACTTTTTGTTCATTGTAAAACACAAAATTGATCTATAATGGCTTAAAAATTAAAAAAAATATAGCCCGGTTCCAATGTTCCCTCTAATTTTTCTTGAGCCTGAGCAAAGATGCAACTCCCTGAGCAGCCCTATCAGACGCTGTGAGCAACTTTAAGTGCACTCTTTCCCATATTGTGCAGAATTAAATACAAGTGGCCGGTTCATTGACTTTCTGTTCAAAACTGCAGAAACCATAAGCCTTCATTGTAAGTTTGACTCTTAACAAGCAGCTGATTTTTATGTTTGGATAGTGGCTGCAAGACAACTTTGAACCATGATTTTTAGAGTAATCACATGGTGCAAGATTCCTCAAACATCAATCAATCCCAGAACAACTTTGAGTAACGTAATGAAGTTAGAAACACTGTTACAACATAACACAAAGTCAGTTTTGACAGTTTTTGTCTCTTGTCTACACAGTTTTTCAACTATGTAGACAAGAGACAAATCATTTTTGTTTACAAAAACAAAAGTATTTCATTAAATAATTAAAATACTATGAACCCAGTATTGTAGTCAGATTAACTGAAGCCAAAATTAAGCTCAGTAACCACCTAACAAGAGGTTTAAGAACTAGAGATCGACGATGGGTTTTTCTTGGGCCCGATGCCGATATCAATGACCAACTTTCAAAGCCGGTTTCTAAGGCCGAAAAAACATAGCTCAGATTAAATACTTTACTAAAAAAGAAAAAGTCAATCTAACCTATTAATTTGTCTCATTGTTTAATAAATACAACATGTTTATGCTCATTACAGAACATTTTAAAGAGTCATTTAAGAAAGTGCTCCTTTTCAAAAACCGTAAAATGGAGATTTATAAAACAAACTGTATAATTTCTTCCAAAACTAACTTGGAGTCAGCTGATCACTGTGAGTGCAGCTCTACGGTGCAACAACTGTTAATAAGGCATCTCAGCCTTATTATATTGGTCTGTCTCTATTAAGAACTACATCTCTCATTCATTTTTCCCATTGACATCCAGCTGATGAAGATTATATTTAATAAACAGTCTTAGTATTTCAGTTTTTTCAGCCATTGGGAAAAATACAGAGGAACGTTTGGAACCTCGGTCGACTTCAAAGTGTCTGAGCTCCATCCTGCATCAATTACATTGTATATTTATAGAAATATACAAGAAAATCCTCAAATGTTGAACAGAAGTTGACACATATGGCACTGGAAGTCTCTATGTGGACACAAGACATCTACTTTTTTGTATTTCCATTCACATTATCGCACTATGACCTTCCCCAAATGCCATTTCCCTGAACCGAGGTGACACAAACTTAATGGCACTTTTCGACAGTTAGCAAAACACCCACAATCTTTGCACATTGTTTTGTTAATGGTGAACTTCGGTCCATCAGCAGTAGCACTTTCTGCACGATGTGATGTTTTTGGCTCCTTCCTTATCGGCAGCTGCAGCGCTTCCTGTCCAAAAAGCCGCGCGGCCCCTCTAATATCAGTGATTTGTGTGTGAATTAGGCGGCAGGATGGGAGTGGGCCCGGATTAAAATGTCACCAACACCCGGTCCACTGTTTCCCTGTGGGACAACAATAAACTGATAAGAATTACAGAGCGTGACACAGCACAGCGGCACACCTTTGGAAACTCAGACAAGTGGGTTACACATCAACTCTTTCTGTCTTTCTGTGTTTGAACAACTCCCAACAAGTACCCTTTTGATAATTCTGGCAAAACAAGTACAGTAGTAATCGAGCTAAATAATAGCAGATAGAGCTTCATATTTGCCGTAATTGCAATTAGATTTTATTTAGATAGATTAGCGATGTAGGTTGAATAATAGGATTCTGCTCACTTTGTAATGAGTGAAATATGTCAATGAAATGACTGTTTGAGCATGTTTGAACAGATCAAAACTATAGAAGATAAAAGTTTGTAAGCAGAAAATCACTGGGTAGGAATTAGCGATATTGACAAATGCGTTTTTGGTGCATCTTTTTACAATATTTGGACGATGTACTGGCTGCTTTTACACATTAGATGCAAACTCAATATTAAGCAGTTAAAATAAGTTATTTATAAAGACTGTAGCTGCTTTTACACACAAACAATGTAAAAATGTCACTTTATACAAGGCCTGCGCAGTTGATAGAAAAATTGAGAGATGTAGATTCTGTCGTGTCTAATTGTGAATCATGTGTCTGAAACTTTTGAATTAAGATGTCCAAAGTCAGTACAAACAGTACAAACACGGTGGAATAGAGATTGGGCTTTTCTCTAAGAAATCTTATTAGCTTTGATGTTAAATTTGTTTGTAGAATCAGACATCAAGATCAATCAAAAAAGATGGACGAAGTCACTGTTCTGCAAGTCTCAAGTCTGAAGTCTTTGGCCTCAAGTCCAAGTCGAGTCCAAGCCCACCGCTTTAAGTTCAATCTTTCAAGACTTGTATTAAATGATCTAATACAGCTCGTATTTCTGCCATTTAGTTAATTTGTTTGAAAATTTCACAATTAAAATAGATTTCTGGTCACAACCAAAGAATTGGTAAGGGTCACATTCCAGTCTGTTCATGTACATTTTTTTGGAGAAAAAGCATTAAGTCATCTTAAGTCAAAGCTACAAATCCAAGTCAATATTGACAAAAATAAATATCTGGCACAACTTGATTACAATATTCAGATGAAAAATGTTCAAACACATCTTTAAATGTATTAATTGAATTTTATTGATCAGAAAAGTGAGGCTGTAGTTGACTAAAGACTTTTTCAGTCGACTTAAGTCGGCTCTCAATAAATTAGTCAACTAAAAGGCCCACCTTTCTCAAAACTACTGAGTGTCTCAGTGTTCTGATCAAATATTTGACCCAAATTTCCCTCACAAGACCACAAACTCAGAGGTTTGCATGTCAAATCACTTTTCATAAAGAAAAATGCAGCTAAACAAGATTTTCACCTGAAAAACTTCTACTGAAAAACTAATAAAAATTTGGTAACTAAGACACCAGTGATCAATTAGTTGACTAAAATATCACCTTCTGCTTATTTGATAGTTTACAATAATGTAACTTTATTCATTTGTGTCTTTAAACAACTATTTTTGAAGCATTTTTTTTTTTACTACAAACGATATTCTATTTTTGCATATCTTCAAAACAACTATCTTCATATTATCTATTATTCAATATATTGCCCACCTCTAGTCCCAAGTCTTAGTCTATTTTGTCAAGCCAAGTCTCAAGTCATCAAAATAGTGACTCAACTCCAAACTACAACTTGCAAGTCCACATCTCTGTCAATCAACATGAGAACATCTTTTAATCCGCAGCATTATTCATAAACAAAATAACTAATATTCAAAGTGTTCATATCTTCAAACTTCTGCCCATCTTTATTGCACTTACGCAGCATAGCATGATTAACATGTGTGTTTTCTCTTCCAGACTGACCTGGTGTCCACCATCGGGGAGAGTGTGGCTTTAGGAGCGGCTGGGATCATCCTGTGGGGGGATGTGGCCTACGCGAGCAGCAAAGTAAGCTCCAACACACACAAAAAACATAAATTAACTGCATGAAAGAGCCCAAATCTGTTACGGCGGGCTGTAAATTTTATTATTTTATCTGCTGCGTGTCAGTCATGTGCAGTCGTTTGAGAACAAGCAGTGTCTCCTCTGGGTAGAAGAGTCACAAGCCTCCACGGTTAAGCATTTCTTAGAAGTTTTCAGCTGTTTTTGAACTATTTAAAGAGAAGAATGTTCAGTGATGGATGGAGGACATGAATCAACACATAGACAGCTGTTATTACTGGCCTAAAAGCAAAGACCTGGGGAGATTTATTGTTTTCTCTGTGATTTTTTGATTTACAGAGCTATTGTAATAACATTTTATCATCTTGTTTACTTTTCCTTCTGGGGTTACCACATCAAATCATCAGTCTCAGTGTGAAGTAATCGCCATATAATTCTGTGGTGATCCTCGTGACGCAAACCTTTCATTTTTCAATTTTCCCAGGCTTGGGTTTAATTAAAGTAATACACTGGCTCACCCAAGCTCAACAAGGCAGTAAATTATCTGGAACAGGGTAAGTTTGTATTATGGGGTCTGCCACTATCTGCTGTGCTGTGTTTTGGCATTACACAACATCTTCAAGTGTTTTTATGGCTCTAAAGTTTCTTAAAATCCACAGATTTGACTTGTACTTTATGCCACTAACAAAACATGCTTGATTCCAAGGAGTTTAATGCCAAATAATCCAAGATAAATGTTCCCAAAATCTGAGGCCTTGTCCACATAAAGACAAAACAATGCTAATTTTGAAAACATATTGCCTAAACATGGAGCTGTTTTAGGATTTGGGAGTGTCTACACGAATCATTAAACCGGCCTGTAACTGACCAGAGTGTGGCGCTGTGACACTGACACTGAAAGTCATAAAACTAGAGGAGACTTGACACTGAACATGCGCAGAAAAATTGCTGAATGTAAACAGAAACTTAACGGAGAATTTTTTTAAACTTAGCAAACATTCTAAATGAACAACGTGGATCTAAAACCTACAGAAGAGACACAGAAAGTGTTTTTATGCTCCAGATGTTTCCGTGTCCTCAGTGCTTTATGGTGCAATGAGATGCAGATTTTCACAGTGAACACCATGTAAAGGTCAGTACATTCTGCAGATGAGACGTGATTCTGGGGCAGTGAGGTCATCACGGAAAAAAAAAGTTTTGATACAGCGTAACTCCGGAGACACGAGTAAAATCTTTTCACTCTGGGACTTAGTTTCAGAAATATTTGTTTTCAGTGTCCTAAAACACGGCTTTGAGTGTACGTTGTGTGGTTTAGGTCAAATATTTGTTCCGAAACTCCTAAGCCTAGCTTTGTGGACACATTTGATATATAGCTAGCATGGCTTTAATTTCTGAATTTTAATGTGATACCAGAGCGAAAAGTGATAGAGGGTCCTTGGAAGATTTTTGAGCCAATAAGGAATCCCTGGACTGAAAAAGTTTGAGAACCCTGCTCTAAGTAACTTCCCCTTCAGTAAAAGTATTTTTTTTTTCCTTTTGAAACTAAAACTGGAAATACCAATTGTGCATGTTGTAAAAAGCAGCATTTATGTTGTAGTTCTAAAAACATATGAACATTTGATTTCAAACTGAATTTAGGGTTAGGATTACCTTTTGAAGGCTCCCCTGCAGTGCTTCTGAAGTACCCTACTTTGGAACCACTGATCTAGGCAAAGAAAAAACAATGTTAGTATATCTTCCACCAGAAAATTACCATGTTTACCAAGAAAGGACGCAAAGTAGATTTTTGAGCTTTTGCCCATTTTGTAATATTGACTCTTCATCAAAAACATATCAGGAGTTACATCTAGTGTAATTTATTTGTTTTTTGTGTCTTGTTCATTAGGTCATCCTCTTTGCCCCTTTTCTGAGCTTCAAACAAACACATGTTTCAAGTGTCCCAGGTTTACAATGGCAGAATACCGAAGATTTCCTGTGAATTTTTTGTGAAGCCTATAAAACATCAACAGACCCACCGCACTTCTGCTGTAAAATCCCTTTTATTACAAGAGCATGCTCTTATTAGCATGTCAAGGCAAATTTTTCCTGACAGTAATTCTCACTGCTGCCCCTAGATGGTATGCTAACATGAAATGTGACTGAAGGAACCTACTTTATTACAATTACAATTCTTACATCTTTCTTTAATGCGGTAGAAGAGATGTCTGCCTTTGTCATTTTTTAGGTTATATCTGATATCTGATCAATTGGTGTCACAGAGACTAATTTAATGCGCCAAAATGGAAACTGAAAGTAGCATTTCTGTTGCGTTAACTGTGCAGAGCATAGCTAGCTTGTTTTGTCGCTGAAATAGAGATTCATCAAATTTAAATGTCACAAAGCAAATATTTTTTTCATTAAAGAGACTAACATAAAAAGTTTGACTGTGCGTGACACCAAAATCTGTCTGAAATGTGAAACAAGCGTCAGTGTTCCTGTTTTTGTCTTGTTTTTATCTTGTTTCTAAGTAGCCTGAGTGATTAATCTTTGACATACTACAAATAACAAATAATTTGATTTTTGTATATTTATTGAAGTGACAATTACTGAATATGCGTCCGCATTAGTCTGAAATATGACTTACTCTGAGTTTCAAACAAATCATTTCATTATGTTAAGACAGTGGTTCCCAAAGTGAGGGTCGGGACCCCTCGGGGAGTCGCGAGATCATTTCAAGATGTAATTTTGACTTGGTTTTTAATCTGTTTTTAAAACTTTAGCATCAGGTTTGAATTTTGGTCATATAAAGCAATAAACTACAAAAATTAAATGCCTTGTAGTCCAATTTAAATAGTTTTCCAACTTGAACATTTTAGAGACATCCATTTTACTTTTTCTGTTTGGGTCGCGAGTTGGTTACATAATTATTTTGTGGGTCCCGGCCTGAAAAGTTTGGGAACCACTGGGTTAAGACACCCAGATTATTCTTGATTAATGTAAGATTTAAGTTATCTTATAAGACCTTGAGGGTCGCATAAAAGTGATGTGAAGAGCCACATCTGGCCCCCGGGTCTTGTGTTTGACACATGTGCTTATGAAAGTGTTCTGTAGAGCTGTAGTTGACGAAAGAAATTCCTGGTCTACTAAAGACTTGTCCCATCTATTGAATTAATTGACTAAAAGAGGGGTGGCAAAAGCTCTGAAGCTAAAGGTATCTTTTTGATCTAATCATATGTTAAAAAACAACAAAAAAATGAAAATTAATATACTGTATATGTACTTAAAAGGATTAGACAAATGAGTCCCAATCCCAAATTTACTCTTTTTTGTTGATGTTTAAAATAAATCCTTATAATTTAAATAAAACAATAAGTCGATTAATACAAATTTTGGTCGACTAAGGCTTTTCGACCTATTGATAAAGGACTACAGCCCTTGAGTTCTGAGAGTGATTCTTCAAGCTGCAGATGAGAAGAGGCAGAGGAAACAGTGCTGCAGCTGAATGTATATGCTCTGGCATTTGGTTTGATTTAGGATAAATTTAAGAGTTTGCACTGGCGCCGTGACAGAGAAGTATTTGGAGAGTGTTTCTTTATGCTTCACTCCCATTGAAAATATGCTGCCAGTTTGTGTGTCTGCCTTAAACTCTGCTCTGACTTCTTAACCTGCAGCCTTGACTGACGACCGTTTAATTATTTTCTCTTTCCAGACGAGCTGTTCGGAGCTCAAAGCCTATCTCCAGGATCCGCTGAGCAAATACTTACTGAATGTCTCCAGGGCAGCCGAACTCTGCAGCCAGGAACTGTGTGGCTCCAATGGCCGATGCCTGAGACGAAACCCGGACGCCGATGTTTACCTGCACCTCAGCCCGCTCACGCACACCATCACCAGGAATCAAAACGGCCGACTGACTGTGACGGGAGAGCTGGATGAAGCGGAGAAGAGTAGATTTGAGATGGATTTTCAGTGCCAGTGCTACAGCGGGTTTCAGGGAGAGACTTGTCAGCAGAAGGACCCGCTGCACCAAAAAAGAAATGATGCTAATGTAGTGCAAGTTTCAATTTTACAATCTATTTTCATGTTGGTAATTTGTCGATTTCTTTCCTAGTTTGTCTTTATTTTTCCCAATGCAGTTATGCCTTGACCCAGTTAGCATACTTTTGCCAAATCCTTCATTCAAATTCAACCAAACTAGTTTTGCCTAAGCCTAGCCCCAATCCTAACCCTACCCACATTTCTGAAGTAAATATTTTAAAATGGAAACCTTTGCTAGCATAGCCACCAATGCAAAGTGATGACAGTGTGGCATAACTGGGTTGGGGAGGGGCTTAATTGACATTTTGGATTACACTCTTTCGATTGTTTGTCCTACTATGTAAACAAAACTAGACAGAATTTTAGGGTGCATTCACTACATCAAGATGAAAACCCTAAATTGGACCAAATCAATACGGAACAAACACTAGGACAGGACAAATTCAGGTTCACAAAAAGTCTGTAATTGTCTCCAAAAACGACCAACTTAAGACAGCTATTAAAACTCTTTTCAGACCTTTTGTGAACTTGAATATGTCACGCTGACGTCACAGATCTAGCAAAGAAAAAGAAACTGCATAGTCGACATAAGTTTGAAGTTTCATCTTTGTTAAAATGTCGTTTCGTTGTGAACTGTAGTTATGACATTCGTGTCTAATGTTAGCCTGACGTTCTAGTGCAGTTTGAGGTTAAAATTGTGCTGTTTTATTTATAATTCTAGCAAAAACTGAACTGTTGTCAATCATTCAAATTTTGTACACAAGATTCTTATTTTCTGCTTTAGCAAAGTCTTTGACCAACAGATTATCGGAGCTACAAGCAACCAAGCCTTTGACAAAAAGCCCAACAAATTTAAGTTGATAACAAAATAATTATTAGGAACCTCGGTGTTGCCTCTGAAGCACAAATGAGAAAGGCATATATTTACTAGCATATTTAGAATTAGCTACTACTGGGTGTAGCAACATGAACCGAATCTGAAACAAATGTAAAAACCACCTCTTCAGCCACGTTAATGTGCAGATCCTAAGCTTCACAAGCTCAGACAAAATGCTTCCACCCACCAGAAGTAATTCACCTTAATTCACATAAGTCAAGTTACGTATTCTGACAGTTACGAAAATAAACTGACCTTTTTTTCTGCTTTTGTGGATAAAAATATCTACAAAAACACTGGTTTAAATGGACACAATGTCGTCTTTTTCCTCTGACTCAGCTCCGCCCACCAGAATATGTCTACAAACATAAAAAGGATTTATATGGTCCACTGACGGAAAAAATACAATTTAAATATAAATAGCTTTGTCTGACTAGATATGTGATCCATTATGCACTTGTTTTGGGGACTCTTCAGGACTAGCTTCAAGTTATTAAAGGCACTATTCAAGTGAAAATAATTCCAAATCGTCTGCCCGCGTCTTAGAATGTTGCCTGTCATTTGTCCACTAAAATCCAGGAAGCTTGCTTGTTGATGCTGTTGTCACTGTGAGTAACTCTTGTTATCACAGCTCCTCTTAAAGTTGTGAAAAGTGGACTGCTGTACCTCATCAATTTACTAAAAAGTCTGGACACGATTACTGAAACAAAAAATTTTTCCACTTTATTTAGTAGTTTCATCTCCAACTTGAACCAGTCCTAGACGTTTGAATGATTATACTGATTTTGATTAAATGTTTGAATTGGGAGTCTTTTTGCAGTAAAGGCTGTCTACTGTTGAAAGATTTTCCTTCACAAACGCCAGATATATTCCTCGCCAAAGTCATATTTTCATTCATTACACTGCTCAGTAATTTACATTTTGATTTGTCTTTTGTGTTATTATGTTTTATGCCAGATGCCCTACCCCTGGATATAAATGTTAGAACGTGTGTGGCATTGTCAGGCTTAGTTGTCTTAACTTTCTGTCTACTGTTCAGGGTTTAATGCTGAAATGATGGCATGTTTTACGCCTGATGCCCTCCCTGACTTTCGCTTTGTACCGGCACAATGAGCACATAGTTTTGTGATTTGGTAGGCCAGTCTTGTTCCTTGTTGAGTTAATCGCAACAAATCGTGTCCAAGATTTCAGTGATTTGGCACATTATATTGAGGAATACGTTTTACTCCAAATGCCTTTCCAAGCTCCATCTATTTCGACTTGGAGCTGGACAAAGATTACACCAAAGAGTTCTTCTGGCAGGTCCTCATATCAGTGTTTATATGATGTCTTTGCTGTAGATTTTAGAGCTTAATTTAAGAGATCGATGATGATTTTTGTTGTTTTTTTTTAGTACAAATCCTTATTTCACCTTTGAGAATCTTTGCTGGAAATGACTGTTTACATTTTGTCTTGGATTTCCTGTCAAGTCGATGTTTCCAAAAGGTTCAAATTTCACTTCATCACATTAGGAACGATTTCGAGAAGGATGGGAATAGGGTGTGTCATATTTGGTGAAAATGGTGCACTTAGAACTGTAGACAAAAGTGCTCATTAAGTAAAGAACAAAGAATGGGTAGTATTATTTATTTTGAATGTAGTTTTAGAATTAGTAAATGTTTTAAGATCATGACTACTATTTGCTTTTTAGAATTTTGCAAACTGATTTCTTTGTAAATGATTTTTAATGATTCTTGGATTTGCTCCGAATAAATAAAAAAAGCACATCTGTGGGGATTTGTTTTTGCTTCTGAATTGTTTTGCAGGTGGACTTTTGTGTCCAGCCGCATCTTGTAATAATCTAGTTTGATGCTCTATGACGTGATAAGCAGCAATTATTACTTTTTGAGACAAATTTATTACAAAATGTATGTGACACAGAGTATTTCTTCTCACTAAAATTATACAATTCATGACCAGTTAGCTTCCATTCAGTGATGTTTATCTGATGTAGAGAAGTAAAAACATATTTATGTTTTATCTCAGCATCTCTCAGCTTTCTCTACAAAACTAGGTATTTGGATAAACTGTCAAAAAGCCAGCTAATGCATATTCATGTTTTTTTTTTTGTTTATGTTTTTTTACACAAGAAAAAAACACAACTCCCAATACAAATCATTTGTGTGAAGTGAGAATCACTTTGTCTCATCAGAACTAATGTTTCTGAGCTGTAAGTCAAATGAATGATAAAAAACACATAAAAACCTAAAGAATGTGTGAGAATTTTGATGGTAAAACTTTCTTTTGACAAGAAATGTTAACTGTTTGAAAGTAAACTTAATTTTGCTTGAGCCGCAATTTAGTTTTCAAAATCAAATTCTGTGAGCTGTTTTGCACTTTGACTTTTAGAATGCACAATTGTGTGAAAGTCATTGAGAAAAACTGTAAGTACAAGATATTGTCTTGTTAGATACTTGCATTTTTACTGATAGAAAACACATTTGTAATACTTTTCAGCTTAATGTTCAATCAATGCTGAACATGTTTGTGAAGTGCAATTAAGCAAGTGAAGCAACAATTTGCTTATTTATGCAAATGGATTTGACAGGCCTGCTAACTTTGTATTCCTTTGCAAAAGCATTTTCTTTTAGTTTCATTGCTACTCAGATATGTTTTATCATTTATAATTTCCACTGAGTGTCGCTGTTTTTGCCGCATCTACAGCTCTGAAGTTTGGGACTTGACAGATAAAAGTCGAGAGTATTTTTGTGCGTGACTTTAGTTGAAACATGGCCCTACAATTAACTTTCAATATTTGCTCTGAGAAACACCACACAGAGGTCAGATCTCCATAAGTCTGCTTGGATATTTTGTCTTTACAGGCTGCGTAAAGTGGCACAAT
Organism: Mugilogobius chulae; assembly: GCA_038363315.1. Classification (NCBI taxonomy): domain Eukaryota; kingdom Metazoa; phylum Chordata; class Actinopteri; order Gobiiformes; family Gobiidae; genus Mugilogobius; species Mugilogobius chulae. Next base: position 16,941,023 of record CM076402.1, on the reverse strand, counting down.
GTCGCTCTTTTTCGGAGGCGCCAGATCCGTGCGTCCTCGGGGGGAGAGACAGCCTGCGCTCTCCTCCGTCCGCGCTGCCCCTTCCTCTTGTAATTGCAGGCTTCCCTTAAACCAAGAGTTATTTTTACGGCTTTAAAACCACTGTTGGATGAAGTGCAGATTTCATTGTGGCATTGGCAGAGAGTCATTGTACACAAGATTACGAAAACCACACAGTCCTTCAGTTACACGTCTATTTCGTCCTTTTTACCTTGTGAGAATTTGGATATGCGGCTACATTTTTACCCTCCTGTAACTTTAAACGAGGATTCTTGTGGATTATTCCAAAGTCTCCTCTGATTGGCTGGTTAAATCATTTTCCCTGCTTCTCCTTTCTGATTGGCTGTTGGGTTTTCCGTACACACGCGCACTTCTTCCCCTTTTCCTTCTTGTCATTCGGATCATGAGACTCAACTCGCAGCGCAAAACCACAAACTACAGACCACAGTCCTCTTATAGTAAGTAATTAACTGGGCAAGCATTGAAAACACGTGTAATTAACTCGTTATAAGTGAAATTGAGTGAGCAAGTTATTATTTATAAGATTCCAGCTGGTTCTAAAAGAGAAATGCAACTTTTATCAAGCTATAGTGAGACATAGACTATACTATACATGCTTTTAAATCAGTTCTCTAAAGTAAAGTAAGCTATCAGAACATGTTATTAATGCTTTGTTACATAATGCTAATGTAAAAATGGTTATTGACTTGGCCAGTAAAAGCAGAAGTTGTGACAGAATCAGCAGCGTGAGAGATGCTGAAATTTTAGGTTCCCCTTTTTCCTTTGAACGTGATCACCAGCTGCACCTAGGTACATTTTGTGCTGTCATGACGATGAAAACATTTAATAGTTTTCATAGTTTAGATTTTCCCACATGTAGAGCCTCTTTGCAGTGCTGATTTGTCAAATATCTGATTAATAACAATAATCAATAGCAAGGCTCATAATGTTTGGTTCTTCTTATTATTTTTGTTAAATAAATAAATACATACATACATACATACATAAACAATATAGAATCAATTAATATCAATCATTTATAATTGCAACAATATATGTAGGCTTATTCCAATGTTTAAAGTATATGTGTTGTATTTTTAAGATTGTATAAACATTGTAATAGACATGACTTCATTGCTATTTCCGGCTCTGTATGTCATGTTATAGCTTAAGAAAAAGTCTGTTGGTATGACAAAATTGCCATGATAATTGTCCATTTGTATCTTCTACTTTAAAATCAGTTTGTACTTGGGATCTAGTGATTATTAATCACTTAGACTTGTAGCAAAGATTGATGCAAGTTGTACTATTTTGGGTTTATTATAGCAACTTTCCGGACGTGAAACTACAACTACACAATTCAATATTAATTAAAAAATGCTTTGTTATAGTGATATTCATGTATTATGCACCCAAATATCACTATGAAAAAATATAATGTGTGGCCCGGGGATCAAACTCGGTCCACCAAGGGGTTTAATTTGGCCCTCGTAAGGGTGTTCAGGTTTGTTGACTGTCTTTTTGGTTCAATTTTGTGATGAAAAGACTGTCAAATGACTCCAAATCAGGTATATTGTCCTAAAAAATGTTACCAGGAGACAATTTAATCTTTATATCTTCTCAATAGAAACATTTTTAAAAAGCAAAACAACTTTAATGTACATTTTGGCCTGCAAAGAAAAAAAAAATCTGCTAGTTTTGACCCACTGAGAAAAAAGTTTGGGCATCCCTAAACTAGAGGAACATATTTTCCTTAAAACAAAACCAGGAGACTCTTCCAGGACAAATAATATTTTTTGGGGGGGTCATGCAAACCAGCTCAAACTAAAGACGCACAGGTGCATTATTTATTTAGAACATCAAAAACAACTAAATGGCAAAAACTTGCTTTATTTGTATCAATGTTTGGTCAAAAATGACACAAATTAGCACCTTTAGCTGAAATTTGACCAGACAAACACACTATTGCATTGCTTGAAGAGGAGAAGGTTCACATTCTGGTGCAACTAATCAAACTGATCCAATCATTTCATATCAGTGACAACCCTGAAGAGTTTGAGTTGATAAATCTACAGTGAGTCATCTGTCAGTGCTGTCAACCAAGTGCCTGTCTTAACAAAAAAAAACCACATAATTAGTCATCACAAGCATATAATTGCGTTACACTTTTGTTATACCAAGCAAAGTGAATGGGTTTGATTTGTTCATTGTAAACAGCTTCAGTTGTGTTCTATAAAATACATATATTAAAATAATTTTCGTATTAACTGCACTATTTACTTTATATTGATAAGACGCCCATGTTGCCAAATGTCCATGGTAATAAAATATTAAAATCTGTGTAATAACATGCACCATTTCTCTTTGTCTCACAGGAATGACTCTCTTGTACTCTTTTATGTTCCTGGTCGTACATTTAACCCAGTTTTGTTCAGCGCTTCAGTCTGTCTCCTCCAGTTTCGCCCAGGTGCCCTTCCTCACCGTATGGAACGCCCCCACGGCCAACTGCCTGTCCCAGTACGGCATCGACCTGGACCTGGGCATGTTCAACATCGTCCAGAATCAAAACCAGATCTTCATGGGAGACAACATCACCATTTTCTACGCTGACAAACTCGGCCTTTACCCCAGGTGGAGATCTTTTAATAATCACTCAATCATTTGCTGCTAAAACACTTTGATTACATGAAATAAGTCATTGCTTTGATTCCAAAGAGGCACTGAGCATTTCTATGTGGAGCTTGCATATTTTCTCTCTGTCTGCTTAGGTTTTTGACAGGTGCTCCAGTTTCCTCTACCGCTACAAACATGTACAATTCTACAGTTCCCTCTCCAGGATTGGCCTGTCCTGGTCCTGCTAGACGAGTCGTTTCCCTCTGCTCATGGACTCTGGCTCCACAAACATAAACTCTATAACTTTAGCCTTAGTCACATCTACAGCCTGTCTGTCCATGGGAGTGGATCCCTTCTTCACTGTGGTTCTCCTCGAGGTTTCTCTTTTTCCCTTTGTTTTTTTTTTTTTTAGTTTTTCCTTGCCGAGAAGGAGGGTCTAAGGACAGGGGATGCTCTGGACAATCATTCATTTGCTCTACTAATAATCTGCTTAGACATTCTTGATCAATTACTGCTTCTGAATGTTTATTGTTTCATTGAATGTGTATTGTTTTATTTTTATTTCCTACTATTCATGTTTGCTAAAATAATAATCTTGGGAAGTCCTCAGAGACGACTGTTGTTGTGATTTTGGGCTATACAAAAATAAATTGATTTGATTTGATTTACAGTTCAGAACAGGACTAGGGGTGGGCCTTAAGCTTGGCGATATTGACAAAAATGTCTAGATATCTGGATCATTTTTTGGCATATGTCAATAACGATATTCAGGTGATATTTTTGTTAGTACAACGTAAACGTGTTGTCTTCAAATTTGTGACATTGTAAAAAATTAATAACCTTAAATATTCCACTGAGTTTAAAACTGGTTGACTGACTTAGTGCTTACTGTGATTTTAGCATGTTTTGACTTTCTTAAATACAAATTTGACAATAGAACAATATATATATATAGCCTTTAGAATTTCAAGTTAGATGTATTTGTTTTTATTTCATGTAAAACAGAAGCAATGGAAGTGGATCCCAAAGCCTTGTTTGTTTATATGAACTTTTACTGCAAGATACAACCACGAACCTACTGTATATAGAAAAGTGACAATTAATGAAAAAAAAAAACCCAATACATTAAGATGTTTTTTTGTCAGTAAGTTTTTTTCCTTCAGAAATAGTGATTTGACAAAACTAGTCACAAACTGTAGGACTAGTAGTGATGTGCTTGACAATGAGAAAGAAAATAAAAATAAAGATTTCACCATAATTTTGAATAATTGCTAAATTGTCATACTTTATCTCACAATAATTGAAGTATTAAAACATTTTATATTGTTTCAGCACTTGTCTTTGTATTGATAAGTATCTGATTTCACCACCACCTTCAGAAAATCTTTTTTAAGCTTATGTAACCATGACAACCATTGTAACATTATGATATCTTCAATTCCAGATATGCCAGTCGCGGGACACCGATCAATGGAGGTGTGCCACAAAACTCGAGCCTGGACAAACATCTTAGAGCTGCTTCTGACGACATACGAGAGGATATTCCCAACCCAGACTTCCAGGGTTTGGCTGTGGTTGACTGGGAAAGCTGGCGGCCAGTTTGGGAGAGAAACTGGGACACCAAACAGATTTACTGGGACGGATCCAAAGCTCTGGTGAAGTCCAAGCATCCAGACTGGAGCCCGGCACAAGTGGAAGCAGCAGCCAGGATCGAGTTTGAGAAAGCAGGCCGACAGTTCATGGAAGAGACGCTAAAACTGGGAAGAGAGGAGAAGCCAAATGGCCTGTGGGGGTTTTATGGATTTCCAAATTGCTATAACTACTACAAAAGCACTAACTACACGGGCGAGTGTCCACCGACGGAGCGCAAACGAAATGATGAGCTCTTCTGGTTGTGGAACGTGTCCTCGGCCTTGTATCCGGACATTTATCTCAGTTTGCAGCTCCGAGATTTGGATGAGGAAGTGCAGTTGTACAGTCACAATCGCATCCTGGAGGCCATGAGGGCAGCGTCCCAGGCCACGCCCCAAAACCCTCCTGTGTTCCCCTACGCACGCATCGTCTACACATACACACTCGACTTTCTCTCACAGGTCTGTGTAGATCTTCTGCATATAACATGCTTTAGTTACTGTGTCTGTTGAAATGTGTTGCATCATTGTCCTGTTTTTCAATCTGACCCAAAAGATAAACAAATACATAATGCAACAGTGAGTAGTTGATTATAAAAATACAACTGTTGCAGTATTTTGTGAATCATAGTTCACACCCAGACTAAAAATTACAAGATATTTTATAAGAAAGTCACATTAGTACAACCACATATAAAATTTAAGCTATGTCGGTCTGATTTGTGTCTATATTTTACTTATAGCACAATTATGATGCATTATTTGCACCATTTTTGTCTTTTACCTGCTTGTCTAAGCCTGATCACAGCAGCTCTCAGAAACTAAGAAAGTCAGGGCCTGGTCAGTACTTGGATGAGAGACTGTTGGAACACCATGTTCCACAGTGGGACGACTAGAGTGGACAGTGGACAATGGCCAAGACACTTAACTCACATTGCCTCTGTGTCTGCGTACACTGAGTGAGTGGATCCTTGACTGTAAAGCACTTTGAGTGCTTTAAAAGATAGAAAAGCGCTAAAACATGATAATTTACTTTTGAGTGCCTTAAATTTGGCATCCTCTGTATTAGAACTTTAAAATAAACATTTAATTAGCACACATGACATTCATATGTTTTGCACCTCAAGAAATTAGTCAGAAAATCTACTGGCTGAATTAATCTAACTGAGTTTGCATTGAAATTCTAATGCTGCCAAAATGCTCTAAACTAGTCTGATTTATGGACTTAAAAATTCGCAGAAGCTCTCAGAAATCTAATCTATGACATCACAAATCTGTCACTTTTAAAACAGTGTTTTCAGAGGCTCAGAAGGAGAGAACAGTATCTATCAAACTCTTTATAGCAAACTCCAACTGTATATTATATAGTCAAGTTAGCTTATAATGTGTCTTTTAATTCATCTGTATTTTTGGTTTACAAGCTCAGTTACTATGTTTAAATCTTAACACTGCATTGCACAAATGGCAGATGTCCAAAATGTTTGATTTTCCAGATAGATTTTTCTCTATTGAATTACGTTCTTTGTATATGCACCTCTACAAGGATATTGGTGTGTTACTCTTTCTTTGAGTAAATCTTAACTCTGACATATATAAAACGTAAATCATTTTTTCTATTACTTTTGAAAGATTTTGTCATTATTCAAGCTGCACAGAATGTATTTGTGCAGTTTATGACACGATTATTTATAAAACTATTGCATGTAATATTTGTTCTTTTGTGCAGGAACATTTGATCTACACCATTGGGGAAAGTGCAGCTTTAGGATCGGCCGGTGTGGTGCTGTGGGGGGATCATATGTTCTCCAAATCTCAGGTAAATTTACTAAAATAAAACGAAATCTACATGTATCTTAAAAACATTGTTGCACACATATTTTCTAGGCTGTAAGTACTTGTCTGTTCTGTTCTGAGTTACGCATTGCACGGAGTTGAGAGTGTTTGCAATTTAAAACTCAAGCATCAGCAAATTCAAAGAAAATCCAAATTGACAGACGATATGTTTCAGAATATTGAGCTTTTTGAGAAATAACAGTTTTATGAGTTTGTTAATGGTTATCATACTGCACTGAACAGGAAGTGGTCAGTACTAATGCTAATCTATAATCTACAATCAGCGTTTTATGACAGTGTGGGTTCTTCTTTCTGTCCAAAGACATGAGAGAAGTCTGTGTCTGTGTTGTCTTTGTGTCTGACATTAAGACTGAAGCTAAAGTCTGCTGCATGAGAGCTCAAAGTCACTGAAATAACTTTTGTCGCTTTCCCACCAAAATACAATAACAACAAGGAATAAACATTGGCTATCACTACCAAAAAGCACAATCTATTAATTTCAGTTTTGAAACTGAGTGACAAAGCTATTAGTAAACCAAGCAGATATGGCGAAAACATACAAGAACAGGCATTATAAGTATTAGGAAAGATTTCATAAAAACACATTCCACTATCGAACTCAGAAAGTAAGTGTCTGGACATGTGCAAAAAAGGTTAAAAGGAACAAAATGCTGATACAACTGATAATAGTGTCTCAAACATTCACTGTAAGAGAAAAATTTGAGGTGTGCATGTTGTTTCATAGAAGATTAAATGTATAATGTCTGATAGTTCATTGAGAGCAAAATGCTCACCAAAATAACATGCATTTTAAGAAGTTTATACTCACAATTTAATCCCACTGTGTTTTTATACTGTACTGTTTAAAAGTTGCACATAACTTGTCTGAAGCAGAGTTCCCAGCTGCTTGTTTCTATAGAAGTGGCATTACTTTGCCTGAAATTGTCCCAGCAGGCATTTATTTTGTGTTTCATTCATTACCATCTGTTATACTGTATATTTATTCATACTGTGAGCAGGCTCGTCTCCCCACAGATATGACCTGTAACTCTGGCATATGATGGCGTCACCTGCTTGTCTCCATAAAGATAGATACGCTTAAGGTCTACTTGTGAACATTTTAGTGAAAACTATAGCATCTCAGTAACGGACCAGAAAAAGTAACTTTGTGCAAAGGTACGACGAAGAACAGGTGTAAATACATTCAATATTATAAAGCTAATGTCAAATCTTTAGCATTGTGGTACATGTACCATGAGTGGTTGTAAGGCTTCCTTTAATTTAAAGTAAACTTGGTAACCACATTTTTTGCTCTTTTGAGACTACAGTAGTTCTAGTTCAGAGCTACTTAAGCTTTTATATTTTAGTCCCTTCTCAGTTTAGTCTTTCAATACAGTGGTACATGGTGGAGAGACAAATATTAATCTAAGCTGGTTCTTAAACTAAAAAACTTGGAAATCTGCACTGCAAAAAGTGAAAGTCAAGACAAGTTGGCTTGATTCTAGGATTTGAACCTCATTTCAAGTCTTTTTTTCTAATTTAAGCTTTACTTATTGTGGAAATCTAGATAATTTCTCTTGTTTCAAACAGTTTCAAACAGATGTCAAGACATTACTTCATATTTCAAGCCAAATTATTTGCCAAGAAAATTGTTCTTATCCCATTGGCAAGTCTTTCTTCTTCTTTTAAGACCCTACATTTTATTATAACCATTCAGAAACACTTTAAAACAAGTGAAATATTCTACATTTCTTAAGCAATAACATCTTAACCAGTTAAAACAACTCAATCCAGATTAAGTTCCTGAATCCAAGTCTTTTAAGCAGTCTAGATACAGTTTATGCAGTGTGCTACTTTATTGATTTGTGTCTTTTGTGTTGAAGGCGAGCTGTGATGCAGTCAAATCCTTCATTGATGAAACACTGGGTGCATATTTGGTGAACGTGACTTCGGCTGCGTCCCTGTGCAGTGAGACTCTCTGCTCGTCCCGGGGCAGGTGTCAGAGGCGCAGCCCAAACTCCAGAGCCTACCTGCACCTCGACCCCTCCGTGTGGAAGATCCGCTCACACAGAAAGCCCGCAGGAGGCCAGAGGGACTACGAGGTCCTGGGACGACTCAGCCAACGAGAGGTGACAGTAATGAAGGCAAAGTTTACATGTAACTGTTTCCCCGGCTGGACTGGAGAGACCTGCTCCAAACGTTCATAAGAGTAGGATTTTTTTAACTAGAGACTCTTTAATATCAATCAGAATGTTTTATATAAATATGTTTTTTAAGTTATCTTTTAACAATCGATGTTTTAATGTTTACAAAGCTGATGTTTGCAACAGTGAGTATTAATGTGATATCAGGTGTTGCACTATTTTGATCCAAGAAGCCTAAAATGTTTGATATCATAAAATTATATTACAATATTTGGCTCTAGTTTAAGAGTTTCCAACCAGCAATGAGGTGCTACTACTTTTAAATGTCTATGAGGTCTTATGCTGTTGAATATTGTACAAATGCCCCTAAAGCAAAAAAATCAATCATCAATCAATCAATCAATCAATCAATCAATTATTAATTAATAAAAATAATAAATAAACAATCTAAGTTTAATGTTGCAATTCACATTTTATTATTATTTTTTATATTCTATTATATTATTTATATTTTTTGTGTGATTTGACAGTTTTACAAAGTCAATCTAATTCAAAAAGTGCAATGTGTGATGTGTTGCTGCAATCAATGATTATTATATGTATAATACATATAGCATCTTAAATACATCATTGTCTAAAATGTAGCTATAGTTCAATCTTTGCCGTGTCAATTTAAAATAAAAGATTTGAACACAGATGGATATAATAATGTTATCCTAAACACTTATAATAATCATCACTTATATAAATACTAGGACAAATACCTTGGAAGTATTTGTAGTTTTATTAAATAGTGTTATGAAGAAATTACACGGAGGCTGCCATTTTGCTGCAGTTGTGACATAAAATAGTGTTGTCAAGGTAACAGGCAGTAGCAGGTGAACTAAGCAACATGAATTCCTGGGTTAAACCTTTTCAGTTTGAGCCGGAGTTTGGCCAAATACAGAACGATTATGTGGAATCTAGTAAAACTGAAGATAATCAGGAGGAAGAGGAAGAACTGGACCACTGTCAGTGGTGTTTTTGTGGCAACTGTTCACTGATGAATTGTGGAAGTAACCATGGAAACACTCTTTTATGTCATCAACCAAAATGGCGGCTCCAGTGGCTTGAAAGCAACATAAAACATGACAATTTTATAAAAATAGTAAGCAGTTATATATTTGTTTGTAATTTAATTTTAGTAAGCATGACACAGTACTAGTGTTTTAGCCATTTTGGTCATTCGATATCCAGGGTTCCTTTAAAAGGTCTCTAATATGCACATATATGCAAAAAATTATATTGTACCTTGCTCCTCATCTAAAACCGCTGGAATCTTGTCTGTGAAAGACTATTCTTTCTCCTTTGAGCCTCAGAAACACTTTTCCTGAATGTCCAGATTGGGATCTCATAAATAGATCTCTGATATTCTGCATTATTTTTAAGTCCATAGATCATCTAAACTTGTTTTTAACATTTCAGCGTGTTAGCATATGAAAGACAAAAATTGAAATTTGGGATTGAAATAAACAATTTTATTCCGGAGCATGGAGTGAAATTTCTTCGATACATATGATGAAATTTGAAATTATAGCCTTATTTTCATCTTTAAAAAGTTCATTTATTGATATAAATGATAGTTAAATTTATAACAATTGATAGTGCTACTCAAAAGTTAGCAGGTTAAATTAGAAAAAATAGAAATGTTAGAGAATGCTGGTGGTTACAACTAAAGACATCAAAGCTTTTAATTTGTCGTTTACAACCTATTTGTACTACCATAGTTTGCATGCGAGAATTTTCACTAAAGTACAATTGGCCAGTGTAGTGTTTCAGGAACAGTTCACTTGTCATAGTTACTGAGATATTCAACTGCAAAATTCACCATGGTCAACTTATCTAAGGAATGAAATTTTAAGCTAGTATCACAAACATGAGTTACATCCTGACTTAAAGTTATAGAGTTGATTGTTTGCAGAACTGATATAAATTTGTGTCAAACATACAAGTGTTTACCTGATGAGTTACCCATGTTATTTGGAAGGGAGCTAATGGAGAATCCAATAAGAATTCTAGCTTCAACAAACATTATGCACACTGACAATGTGTTTACGTGACGTTCACTTCACATAAAATCCTAAATTATTTCTGGACTAGTTTTCTTAGAATCCACTGCTCTACAATATGTTCTTAGCCTGGTCAAACATGTTTATTCGTTGAATACCAAAAGTGCAGTCCAACAGTGTTCATTTCCTGGAAAATTAGGCTAATTTACACACTTATGAACAGGATTTGTCTGAATAGTCAGAGCCAAGGTCAGAGCTTCAACAACGCAATTACACACACAGACAAATAACATCAAACATAAGATTTCTGTTTAGCATGAACCACAAAACTGTTCGAAGATGAAACAACGTTGAATCCAAAAGTGCAAATGCCAAAGCAAGAGGAAAAAGTGACCTTGATTGATTTGTCTGGTATAATGTTGGTTTATCTGATGCTCTGAACCAGGCTCGAGTTGTTTGTAATTTTGCGTCCTGTGTCCTCTGAGGCCCGGCGACTGGAGCAGCAGACTCCCAGAAGGCTTTGCTCCTCCACCTTCGTACCTTTATCATTACAGACCCCGGGATTGAGTGTAAGGCTGAAAGAGATTGGTTTTGTGTGTTTAGAGCTGCGGAGGGTTACGGTCATCTTGTGTTTTTGAATCTTTTAAGTTATTTTCTCACTTTAAGTAACTTTTTGTACCCAAGATGGGAACACAGAAAAACAGAACATGCTCTTAAAATGTGTTTTATAATCTTAGTACTTAGTGTTAGCTAAAACAGAGATGTATAATATGTGTTCAAGTGTTAAAACTAAAGAAAGAGACACAGGTGTGATAATGTGGAACATGAAAGGACAAAGACTGGAGTGTAATGTAGTCAGCTATTTTCAAGTTTTTCACCTCAAAATGTTTCATAAAAGAATCAGGGATGCACAGATCTGATCGGATATTGGTATCGATCCAGGAATTTAGCTGGATCAGGTATCGACCGTATGATATCTGTTCAGCTGATTTCATAGTTGTGCCTTTAATTGGACACAGTGAGACAAATTTTTTGGCTGGTGTTGATCCAGAATATCTCATATTATTGGAAATTTTATTCAGATTAAGTATGTTAAGTTGTGGCTTGCACTATAAGTAACAGCTACATAACATTATTTAACAAATGTTTTATGTTTGATAAGAAAAAAAAGCATTTCAGTCCTTATATTGGTATTGGTTGATTTCGGGTATCGGCAGATACTCGAAGTATCGGATCGGTATCGGAACTGAAAAAGATGGATTGCTGCATCCCTAAAAGAAAAAAATGTTAAAGGATAGTTTGGGATTTTGATTTTGCCATACTAATCTGTATGGCATCCCATCACCAGTGTCGTCCATCCACACTGTCTTACCTCCGACAGCGTTCAGTGAGCCGAGTTCGGTCCGCTTTTGGTCCAGATGAAAGTAGTCCGGCAAGTTTGCTTGGGTCATGGAAATAAAGACTTTTTCTTCTCAAAACAATATGTTTTCAAAAGCGGTGAAGGGAATGCCATGCAGATTCATGTCAAAAATCCCGAACTATCCCTTAAGGTTACATTGAATTGAAAAAAAGTGTGACTTAAAACAGAAGAACAATTCTCCCTGAAAAGGTTAGGCTATTTAAGCTCATGTGTGAGTTATCTGTTATGTTATGATCACTCATATGCTTACTTGAAAATAGATTTTGAATATCTTGAACACACATATCTAATTATAACAAAAAACTCAAGTTGGGGTTATAGTTATAGTTGAAAATTATAGTTGTAAATTTGTAAACTTTGTGCATTTCACAAAATGTATTTGATAAATGCATTACTTTGTGAAAAAATGAGACCACTGAGTATTGTCTGAATTGAATAATAAAGAATTTTAGTTCTAATAGCTTGGGTGGTTCTCTTCGGTTTCACGTTGTTGTTTGCAAGAAGTGTTTTTAAGCCATAATTGCAACCAAAATGAAGACATGTCGATATTAGCCATGTGCTGAAAGATTTAAAGGGCACTATGTAAGAAAAACAAATAAGCAAAGTAATTTCCACTTTTGAACACTAGAGGGAGCTCTCACATGCATTTTGCCTATCTACCATGCTGCCGTCTAGCGTCAATGATCCATATTCCGGCCCGTAATAAAAATTTCAAATACGTATAAATGTATCACAATTATGTGGATTGGTTAACAGTGCTCTCTTAAGTATTCATGTTGTAAAGAATAAATATGATTTAAATGTTTGTGGACTATAAGTGATAATTAAATTCCTCTCAATCTTACACAGTGCCCTTTAAGAGAGGACTACTATTTATTAAAATCAACTCTCAAGCTCCCTGATATGTTTTAGATAAAAATCAAATGTAAACCCTCTTATTTCAGTCAAATCAACCATTCTGCGATGGATCAGAATCAGTTTTTACTCTAAACTTACAAATAAAAAAATACCTCAAAAATTCTTCATAATTTAATAGGAATTTCTAATGAGCTCCGCCTAAACTTTTTTAAGTTAATACAGGTCCCTAAAACTATTTTTTTTAAATTAAAATAGCTTCAGCTTTTGTAGAGGAATTGTCAAAACCCAAAATATACCAATCTAGTGTCATTCTGTCCATGGCTAGTGACACCAGCTTTACTGATTCTTACATTTTCCAAAAAAATTTTGGGCGGACTTTAAAACCTGATGTTCTTTTGTCTAGAGTTTCTTCTCACTTAAAACAACAGTTAATCAGACATCAGAGGCTAAAACTACAGAGCCTCAGCTTCACAAAGAGTCCAGTCAATTGTTTGAGCTCCAAAAGGTTCAGAAACCGTTTTCATTTGAATTTTAGACGATTTTAGTCTGGCGTTTTAACAAAATGCCCCCCTTCAGAGACTTAGCGAATAACATTTTGAAACTGGAAATACAAAGTCATGCAGCATGTCTTTCCTCATCCTGTCCTTATTCAAAGCAGATGTCCACTGTATTTGTGACTGGTTGTTATTGTCTCTGCACCTCTAATACGTCTCCTCGGTCACGTCTCCTCTCACCTCTCACAGTTTGGTCTGAGATCTCCTCGCTTTAATAATGTTTTTGTCACGCTGCGCCTGTGTCCTTCAGAGGAGTCGAACTGGCTCCGTCCTGCACTCCTTCGACTCCTCCACCATCTGATGTTGCTTTTGTTTACATTATTCATTCACCTTTGGTCACGATCTGAGTCGTTCTGCATTAACGGGGACCACATTATGTGAAATCCACCAACCATGTTATAACAGTGTTCTATCATCAGTAGTTTAGTCAAAGTTGTTTTTAGAATGATTCATGTATGTTTGAGTAATCTTGTGTTGTCCTGCAGCTGATGATTGACGCTCAGAAAATCCCTGTCCTCACCTACCACCTATCCACGCCCACTTCTCTGTATTTAATGGTAATTATATATAGTCACATAGAATCTGCTGCTTGTTGCATTAAATTTTACAATGAAGAGGCGGGGCTTATCAGTTCTGCAGCCTTGGACACAAAGTAAATGAACTTCTTTCTGTTTTTAAGCTGTTTTGTATCAGTTTTGTGTTTTCCAAAAGCAAAACGTTAATTACTGATGTACATATATTACAGTTTATTTCTAAATACATAGAAAAAACTCAGTATCCTCTTTAATCTTCACCTGAACCCTTTTCCTAAATTTACCAATTTTCCTAAATTTAATGACTGTCCCTTTGAACCCAACAGGGAAGGGAAATAACATCCTGAAGGTGTATGTTTATAGAGAAATTAGGGTCAACATAAAAAAAAAAATCTAAATAAATGCATTTGTCTTTGCTGCTCAAGTTTAGTTGCGAATGATTTCTGGGGTCCCCTGATGATGTGAGGTTTAACATTGATAACATTGATGGAGATTACTATTTACAAACCTATGAATTTTTCTGGGCTTTGGTCTTCAAAATTTATGAAACTAATGACTATCACATTGTAGAAAGCCTCTATTTTGTGTTTGGGGGTCACGAATGATTACAGTTGTTATTTTGGGGTCATGGCTAAAAAAGGTTGAGAACCACTGGTGTAGACAGCTTCTGTGGGGCCCAGTCAATTACTCCTTCACAGCTTTTAATGACCCAAATCTCAGACTAGTTTAATATTGGCTCAATGTTGTATTAAAATACACTTTTAAGTAAGAAAACATCAACAAAATTATAGATGATCTATCAAAGACACCCTAAAGGAAACCTATTTTTACTTATTTACCTATATTTACTTTTAGAAGCTAGAAATGTTGCAATTGTTTCCTTTCTCAATGAATAATTAAAACTTTATTATTAGTCATGTATGTATATTTGAGTGACACAGTCTTTTCTGCAACATTATTCTTTTAAACATTAGACATACAACTCCCTTCATATGCATTTGAACAGCGTTTCATACTGGCTCCTGCTGAAAAGCCCAGTCAGAAATGGTCCCAGATTTGCTCTTTGTGGAAGTAAAAAAAACATGAGTGCAGGGGATGGGAGGCACAGCATGAAAAGGCAAAGTGCGGTGAGGTCAGTGCGTCCTGTTTTTGAACAAACTCATCTTTACACAGCGGCTTCGGCTCAGTAATGGCTGCCAACGTAACAGAACGACTGCTAATCTAACAAAATATTACACACAAGAACGCTGTGAGGCTTTGGTTATACAAGGTTTTCTATTGTCAAAAGCATGCATGGAGGTCTTCATGGTTTTTTTTGTAGATGGCACTGTGTTTGACAAAAGAAAGGAACAATTTAAGTGATATGGAAAATGTATATTCAGTCAAACGTGATGTTTCAGGTTGACTGCAAGATGCTGCAAAGAAGAATATGCCAAACATGATGCTGTTAGGTTGGGACATGATAAAAAAAAAAGACATTATTAGTCGACAGAAGACAAGTCATGTTTTGTATGCTGTATCTAAAACCAACAATTTTCAATTACACCTCATTTTCACAAAAGAGGAGTTACATTATTCTACATCTAATAATACAGGGATTTGTTCTCTAAAATCCAAAAATTGCTCTTGTTTATGTTGTTAGCATTTAACTAGCATTAGCACTTGAAAATTGTGAAAAATGCCTCCAAACATATTGTAGTTTATGAGTTTTGAGGCTCAGAATGCATTTAACCTTGCTCATGTTACATTGATTTGTGTAGCACTTTGAAATTAACTCTACACATTATCAGTCTGAAAGCTGGATAAAAATGATGAACTTTTGATGCTGATTGACTGAATCATCACAACAGCAGAAGAAACAGAGAAAGTTTTTTGTCAAATCCAGTTGAGAGAATAGCACAGACATCTTTTCGGCTTACAAATGCACAAATGATATATGTGTGGATCTTATTCATAAGCCAAAATAGTCCTTCCTCATGCATCAGCCCTTTTATCAGCCCCTAAGTACAGTGTAAACATACATATAAGCATGGGGCAGCAATAGTTGCTGTTTCTTTGTAGTAAATTTACAAAATAAAAGGCACAATATAATATGATCAAATTATATTTGAGACAAGGTCAAAGGATGAGAATATATAGAGGGATTATTTGTTTATCAGAACTGGGGGTGCACACACTACCAGAGTTTATCACTGTGCGAAAACAAGAATTAAAAAAATTGTGAATGAAATTCGACTCTACGACTCATAAACTTTACATTCAAGTGAGTGAAAAAACGTCGAGAGAAACACTGTCTCAAGCCACAGGAGACAGACTGGTCTCCGGTTCATACCTGATACAAAACAGCTAGATCTCGTCCCGTTTTGTTGTTTTATTCAAAGAAGTCTGCTATCTCATTTTGGGTTGTTCTGGCCAGGACATGGCTACATCTCTGTTTACCGATTGGATGATTGTACTTTTCAGGAACAGTCTGCAGCTCTGCCTCACCTGACCTAGCTGGAGTGACAACACCTTTGGCTTTTGCCCAAACCACAATGCCGTGATTGGTCCATCACACAGCAGGCGGCTCAAGCAGTACAGCAAGATGGATTTTTGGGCAAACTCACAAATATAGTAAGGATCCAACCGGTAGAACAAGGTTATAATGCAAAACCTACTGTATAAACTGTTGGTGAAGTTAAATAGTTTGTTTAGGTCTTTCAGACCAAGTATACCACCTTCACACCAAAGAAACAAGACCATTATTAAACAGACCTGGTGTTTGTTTATATTACAAAATAAATGTGCATTAATAAAAGATCTTGTATTTGGACAGCTAGTCTTCGTAGAAAACATAGATATAAAACTAAATGTCAAAAACATATACGATAAACACGTTTTTATGCCTTTTCCACGTCAATATGTTACAAAAAGCCAGAACGTAATATAACCACAAATATTGGTTAAGTCACGTGGCAACATTTTCTTTGGATTTAACAGATAAATCTTAACATACCCCAAGTTCCAGCCCTAAACTTACCTCTTTTAGTAACTTGAAGTCTAAACTTACTCGTTAAATCCAAAGAAATGTCACAACATGGCTTCAACCAAAGTTATTTTACCTTTTGACTTTTCGTAACATATTGACGTAAAAAAGGCATTTTGTTTTACATTTCCTTTGAAGACTGTTGATTTTGGAATAATCCTTCATCATTACAGTTGAAGATTTGCTGTGCATGTTGCCTTGCTCCGGATGATGAGAAGTGACCTGACAGACTGTCACATGTGACTTCTCCCGCACTGGACCAGCACCTCCCCTCTCTTCCTCCCCAATCTCCTCTCCCCCTCCTATCAGCCAGCATAGAGCCGCACCATTTAAGAGCATTCATGCACTTTACACTGGGCCCAATCGCTGCCAAAGTCACACAATAACTGCAGGAGAGCCACCAACAGTCATTCAGGTGGAAAATTGCACTACCCAATCAATTACAGATATAAACTCTTTCTTTAAAACCATACAATGAGGAGTGCAGACAGTGTAGCTTCTTCGTGAGCGCTAAGACAAACAGTGCTTCCTAATGATTGTTGTCATGTTGAGGCTGATAAAGTTTAATTGTACTCTGCTTTAAAGGGCACGTATTGATGACAAAAGGAGGCACTGACAGAGAATAAATGAGGCTATAATAAGAAAATAACGCAGGAAATGTAGCGGATTGTAATTATTTCAAATGCGCTTTTCCCCTTCTCTGCAATAATATAATCTGTTTCAGCAGTTATTTGGTTTCATTTGATTGTGGCTCATTTGAATAAACGTTTTGGCTGTGTATTAGAGGAGGTAATGAAGTGGATCTCGATGGGAGAAGTCTTTGTGGTGTGAGGGCAGCGGCTGGGGCAGAGGCACTGCGGTCAGCTCTGCAGGAGGAATGCAAGGTAGATACTAATCCAATCTAAAATGTGTTTTTGAAGTTTGAAACAAGAGGAGAATTGGTTATGAGAAACTGCAGAGCTACTTTATGTCTTTTGGTTGGGAATTTTTTTTACTAAATGTGACCAGAAAATATAAAATAACAACTATCCTGTTTTGTTTTTTGATAGTTGAAGAGGCTGTAGAATCTAAAATGAAATAAATGACACAATAATATAAACAGAATCCTTGCATTTGTCTGAAACGTATAGTCAGCAAATTGTAAAAATTTACTATGTGGTTGATAACGAGTTGCAGCAATTAAACTACTAATTATGACAACAACAAGAACAACAACAAAAATCACATTATCATTATTTGCTATTTGTAATTGTAATATGAGTTTCATTGTAGAATATATGTAACTGCATTTATGTCATACTGACATAAAATCTGTTGCTGTTTATTCTACATACCTGGCATCCAGTCACTATGCTGTCATGGGCTACCCACATTTCTTCTTTGTGTGTCGTAACTTCCTCTTCCCTTTTCTGTCTGTGATGGAAGTGGTTGGTCATCCAATGTAATCCCGTGTTTTAAGTGTATTTTAGTCATTATTTCATCTTTATTTTGAGCGTTGAACAAGCTATACTTGTATTTCAGTCAATTAAGCCTTTCCAATGTTTTATTGACGCATTAATTGACGCAAAGAAGTCTGGAAAAATACTGACAATGTCATTGTCTCCTTTTTCTAGTTTGGGCCAACTGTAGCACCACACGTTGTCACTGTTTACTTTTATTGTAATCCAGATTAAACAAAGATCGCCTCCAATCGTTCCGCTGTGTCCTGTGGTTCACTCCTGCACCGACAATCATAAAGAAATACAGAAAGAAACACACCGGTCACATATATATTATTGTTTATCTTGATGAAAAATGATTAAAAAGACTGGTTGGTCAGGCAACTCTTCTGTATGTTGGCGATGTAAAATAAACTACTTGGTCCAATGTCCAGGTGTATTACCTGCCACAACACTTCTGTTTCTCTTATATACAGGTAAATAACATTCAAATCCCCCACTACAGTCTGAAAAGGGATCACAGTGCAGCCATTTGACCCTCAAATACCAAACTCAAGTGTTCGCTAATAGCATTCATGACTCCTATGCACCATCTCAACCTGTTTCCTCTTATTCTCATTTGGCCACTCTTTATTCCATAACCTTTTAATACAACCACCCTGGACCCCTCCATCAGCACTCACAAATACTCCGTGCATGGAGCCAACGCGCACTTATATGAATTGAAGATTAGTCCGGGGGAATCAGGGATCGCTGGCTCTCAAGAGAAATGTCACGGTCTCTCGTAACCTTTACTGGAGCATGTTATCTGCTGTGATAGCGCGGCCGGACGGGACGGGGAGCCGTGCCGATGCGATTGGATTTGAAAGGTCCCCCCCATCTTCTGAGTCGTGCCCACCGGCGTTCATGCAGCCAGGGCTCCAGCGCAGTACCAAATACACAGATAGGGGAAGTTTTTAGGGGTCTATTTGCAGTCTGAAGTGTCCGACTACATCTGCGTCGCTGTGGCCTCAATTAGTCCACAGTGGAAAAGAAAAAAAAAAGGTGAGACAATGGCAGATAATGAGAAGGATGGGAACAAATGTAAGGAAATAACATGTCTCTTCCACTCTGTTGGGATTGCAGAGAGAGAGAGAGGCAGCACGAGATGGTCACCTGATGCATAGTTCTGTTGTCTCTCAAAAAAAATGGTTACATGCTGCTGTATGAGGGAAACAAGGCATTTGTGTTTCAAGGGTCAGTGTGAGGTAGTCTTAATGTTTGGTAAATTTTGTCTGTGGTCAAAATCTTTGATGTGTGTTGGGAACCCAATCTCACAAGAAAGCGTACATTTACCACGACATTACAGGACATGTATTACGTATGATTAGCACGAGTTCATGGCTGTTTTAATTATGGTATGCGTTCATTTCTATAGTGTTTGTTAAGATGTGTTCTTAATTATGAAGATTAACAAAATCCTGATCCTAACCTTAACCTACATCCCAAGCCCCAGCTTAGTCTTACCCATTTTAGTAACTTTATGCCTAAACGTACCCGTTAAACGTAAAGAAAACGCGGTGAAATTTTGTGTCATTTTTATGCTTTTTCATATCGTGCTAAATGTACACCGTTACATCCTGTAAGTACTCAAAAAGGCGTGAAATTGTGCTCATAATACGCTGTTTTAGTGTTGTGGTAAATGTAAACTTTCTTGTAAGATTGTGTTGGAGCAGGAGCTACTTTAGCACAGCGACTGAGGCAGGGTGTGAGCCACTTTTTGTAAATCCATTTGGCATGTGGTCCTGACCGATAGTAGTATGTATATAACAGGATAAATGTATTAACTGAGCATGCTCACAACACTTCCACAATAATAAAGTTTAGAAGCTTAGAACAAAAAACTCCCTGCACAAAGTGGCACAAACAGCTTCATGTTTAACAGGCCTATACATGTAATAATACAACATTAAAAACAATAGTTAAAAATAAACAATATTAACATTATTTCAGTAATTTCTCATAATGCAGCCAAAATCATGAGCCACGTTTCCATTAGCCTAGGTCCCTCAGACCGGTTCACTTTGGAGCGGTTTGGGCCACTCATGAGTGTTGCAGGTCCAGGCTCCCGAGGGTTTGTTACATGAGCAGTTGACGACACTCACACATTACACATGCTTTCTTAAAAAAATAAAAAACAAAATGTACTTGAATTATACTCTTTCTTCCTGTCTTCAATCTGACTGATTAACAAAAAGACGTGTAACACATAAAAGTCTAAGGCTGTGACAAGGGTCAGGCTGGTGTTAACAAGAAACTACTTCCGGTTTATCCTCACCGTTTTTAAAATTAATTTTTCTTTTTTGCAAAACCTTTGTGACTCTGTGCTGCATTTAAACCAGTTTTATTCAATGCATTGATATGGATTGTGTTGGACACATTATGCACAGAATTTACCATTTTTAAGGTGTGTTGCTAGCTCTGCTTTGTTAGGTCTATCAGAGCAACAAATAAAGTTTTCATCGGTGGAAATACAGCAGTTTGTCACAGGATCAAGTCGACGTTTGGTGAGGAAGAAAATTCTACCTCTTTTTTGTCTGTTTTTCACCTGAACCTGTGTTTTCTCTTCATCGTCAATCATGGTACTTAAAGGGGGAGTCGTGGAAGGGCCTCCTCCAGGGTCCACTGTGAAAGTAGGATTGTCCGGGACTCACTTCAGTCCTACCAAACAGAACATAAAGGATCACTTTGCATAGTGCAAACAGCATAGGACCTAGCTGAACCTTGCCAACCCGAGCCTATGGAAACAGGGCTCTGCAGTAGTGGACCTGACATTGCAGGACCAAGTCTCCCCATACCTCTCCTGGGTAATCGGTTTACTCTCTTGCATAAAAACTGAAGAAAAAATGTGGTTTTACCCGTATCTTGCCTTGATAAAATAAGTTGATATCAGTTGTACCACCACGTTACTTGTCCTCTGTTGTAAATGTGCTTCAGGTTGCTCCTGTGTGAGACTCAGATCTGTTGAATGTGCTGACATGTGAATCTGTCAGAGCAGCTTAAAGTGACAGTGTTTGTGCCGTGGACCTGCCCTTGATGTCAGGACAGACACGAGCAGACAAATGAGCCACGTTACATAAAGAAGAATCATCTGATGTGACCTCTTTAACAAACAGGTGAGTCTCAGGCACAAAGCATCATGGGACGTGAGCGAAGCTAAACTTTCATCTATTAGAGCTGATGTCAAATATATACATGTTCCTTTTATCACTTAAGCTTAACTTGTTGTGGTTCACATGCCCTTCTATCAATTAGTCTGTTTCTCTGCTTTTTTTTATCTATAGTTATGTTTTCCACGATTATCCAGTATCTAATCTAAAAAGTAATTTCAAACATTTTCAAACTGCTGAATTAAAGATTATAGAGCTATTGAAGAAAAAAACAAGTAAGCTTCTGTCCATCTGTATTAAAATGTTCATTCACAATATAAAGTAACAGGCAAATTAACCTAAAAACACAATTTCTGATTTCAAGATTTAAAGTGAAGCTAAAACCCCACCCACAAACACATTTCAAACAGAGTTAAGAAATTACACTGGCCTTTGAAGTGAGACACAGTGCTCATTTTCTTAGTTTGCACTAAAATAGCCAAAATATGACTCAAAACATTAGACAATACTGTTTAAACGCCATATACACAGTTTAGCAGCCACAAAAGGTGGTCTTAGAGTTTAGCCTCACTTTAACCCCATCAGTACCCAGCCTTTTTTTTTTAAGTAAAACGCCTAGATTTTCATTGGCAAATGGCACTAGCTGCAGCCAGAATATCACTAGTGAGAGCAAAAGTTGGGTTTTGACAGATCTTCTTTAAAGCTGAAGGTAATTTAACAAAAAATTTGTTTTATGTGGTTAAAAAAGATTTAGAAGTTTATAAAAAAAATCATTCCTTTTTTCTAAATTTATAGGCATTTTTTGTTCATCAGATGAGCATTTAAATAGGCACACAGTCATCTTAGAATGGCTCATGTGACTGTAACTAGGAGGGTTGCATCAACTAACTAACTAACTAACTAACTAACTAACTAACTCTTTCTTCCAAACATACAGAAGTTAGTTTATTTTTATGAGAAAATGTGCTTGCTAGGTAACATTTGTGGATTCCCCTCCACATGTGTCATATTTACTGGACAAAAGACGACAATGAACAATGAAAGCGAACTGTTTTGTGAAATCATGTTTTACAAAAAATGTAGTCTGTAACCTGTCATACGCACTTTAATATGTATAATAGCTTTGCCTTGTTTATTCTTCTTTCTTTTTTTTTTTTTTTTACAAAAATTTTTTTTATTACAGGACGTATACAAACTCCGGGAACAATTTGCTGACATATTTTTCGATTAAGTTTCTAACTCTAAATGCAACAATGTTTCATTAGTCAAATAATAACAGTTCAATATCATTGATTTTATATAGATTATGATTCTTACTGAGCCATCTTTACATTTGTTGTCCACCTCCAACCAAATGTAAACGTCACCAAAACTGCCAAATTGTGACAAAAACAGACCAAAAACTCTGGTACATTTACTAGTGTGTTGTATCTGCTCACTTTAGCCTTCTCATTGTAAATATGTAAACAAGTGGATCATACAGAGAGTCTTACATTTTAATCTCTAACAGAACATCTTATGCAGCAGTGTTACCGTTTAGTTCATTTGAGTTCACGCTTTTGTCTTTATAATTGGTCTTTTTGCCTCAGCAGGGGGCAGCAGTGATTAGTCTGGCTCCTCTTTTGGGAAAGCTCTCAAAAAGTTAGTCGTTTCTTACATTTGTGATTATGTAGCTTTTATTATGACTCTACAAACTCTGCAAAACAAATTTAACACAGAGGGAAAGGTTATTGGCTTAACATTGTTTGACTATTATTCTACCTTTTTGTATATTTTGTTGGAAAAGGTAATTGTGGTTAAGATGGATTGAGTTGTAATGATAAGCTTATTATTTGCAGTTTTTTTAAGTTTAAATAATAATGAAATATAGTCTTAACATATAGATATTTCAGGCATTTTTAAGTAATATTATTTGCTTGTGTCTTTAGTTTTCAAATCTTTCTTTCTTGGCTTGTCAAATGTTTTCAAAATCAAATACTAGTCGATATTAAAAATATATGCATTTGAATCAAATCAAATCAAATCAAATCAAACTTTATTTATAAAGCGCTTTTCATACATGCATGTAACACAAAGTGCTTTACATTTAATTAAAAACAATCCCACATGCCCCCCACCCTCCACCCGTCCCCGCCAGTCAACCCCCATATAACAAGCACCCCCACATGCCCCCACCCCACCCCACACACACACTCACCCGCACACACACACAAACACATACACCCTTACGCAAACAATGAAACACAGCTCCTTTCACATACATACATAGGCTGGGTACAGATGGACCAAAGGCAGCATCATCAGAGGAGCTGTCTGCACCAGGAGCAGTGCCACCTGCAGCCGCAGGGCACCAGCCCAGAGCCCAGAGAGAAGATAAGGTCAAGACCAAACCTCCAGGGCCCATGAGCCAGAGTCCAGCAGCCACAGCCGACCACAGCTCCTGGTGCAGAGGCTCCTCAGAGGAAACACTGGAGACCCTAAAAGTGATTAAGAAATTCAAATAAATAAAAAGTACAGGCAAACTAAGAACTAAAGTGTAACAGAAAAGCTTAAAAATACTCAAATCTAACACTAGTAATAAATAAATAAATATATTAATGAGAATAAATAAATACATGTAAAACAATAAATACTACTTAAAAGCTAAGCTAAAAAGATGGGTCTTGAGCCTGCTCTTAAAAACCTGAATGTTCTCTGCGGCCCTGAGGTCCTCCGGCAGACTGTTCCATAGACGGGGGCCATAAAACTGGAAAGACGCCTCGCCGTGAGTGTGTGTCCTGACTTTGGGAATGACTAGGAGCCTGCTGCCGGAGGAGCGCAGGGTCCGCGAGGGTTCATAAGGTAAAAGCAGTCCTGAAAGATAAGAAGGCCCAAGACCATTAAGACATTTAAAAACCAATAAAAGAACTTTAAAATCGATCCTAAAAACACACAGGGAGCCAATGCAGCGATTTTAAAACCGGTGTAATGTGGTCCCGCCCCTGGTCTTAGTCAGGACACGTGCTGCTGAATTTTGTAGTAATTGTAAACCTGAAATAGACTTTTTGGGAAGACCAGAGAGCAGGGCATTACAATAGTCTATACGACTGGTGATAAAAGCATGCATTAGCGTCTCTGTGTTGGCCCGAGAGAGAATGGACGGACTCTGGCGATGTTTCTAAGATGATAAAAACCTATTTTGTGATGTTTTTAATATGTGGGATAAAAGTCAGCTCAGAGTCAAAAATAACGCCCAGGTTTCTTACTTGTGATGATGGATTAAAAGATTGTGTTTGTAATTTGGATAAAAGTTTCTCTCTCTGAGCCTCAGGACCGATGACTAAAACCTCAGTTTTGTCCTGGTTAAGCTGGAGAAAGTTTTCTGCCATCCAGGATTTGATGTCTAAAATGCAGTTAAAAAGAGCATCCATTGGCCTGGTGTCATCAGGAGACATGGAGATGTAAAGCTGTGTATCATCTGCATAACTGTGGAAGTTGATTCCATGTCTCCTGATGACACCACCAAGAGGGAGCATGTACAGGTTAAAAAGCACAGGACCTAAAATGGAACCCTGAGGCACACCACATGTGATTTCATGAACCTGAGAGGAGCAGGTATCTAAACTTACCATAAAAGTTCTGTCTGTGAGATAGGATGCAAACCATTTGTGCACAGTACCAGAGAGGCCGACCAGGTGTTTGAGTCTGTGTAAAAGAATAGTGTGGTCTACTGTATCGAAGGCAGCGCTTAGATCCAGTAGAACCAACACTGTCACCTGTTTAGAATCATAATTTAGTCTAAAATCATTTAAAATCTTTGTCAAGGCTGTCTCGGTACTGTGGTTTACCCTAAACCAGACTGACATTCTTCAAGAATGTTGTGTGTGTTTAAAAAATAATTAAGCTGAGTAAAAACAAGTTTTTCTAAAATTTTGCTTAAAAATGGCAAGTTAGATACCGGTCTGTAATTGTTAAAATCATTAAAATCCAGATTGCTCTTCTTCAGCAGGGCCTGACCACTGCAGCTTTAAAAGCAGTAGGAAAGACCCCTGTCTGAAGAGAGCAATTCATTATGTTTAAAAGCTCGTCTCTAAAGATTCATAAAATGACTTAAAAACTGCGTTGGGACGGGGTCTAAAAGACAAGTGGTGGCCTCACTGACGAGAAAACTTTATCAAGCATCTCAGCATTAACCAGGACAAAACTGTCCAGTGTTTCCTCTGGTAAAGATAAACAATCAGATGTGTTAAAAACAGTAGTTCGAGTAGATAAAATGTCACATCTGATTTTGTTTATCTTTCCCATGAAGTGGTCTGCAAACTGCTCACAAAGAGCATCAGTGGGAGGGAGTTTGGAGCTGTTAAAATCAGGGTTAATAAGGTGGTCAATGGTGGAGAAGAGAATTTTGTGGTTATTTTTATTATCTGAGATATTTTTGAAAAATATGCATTTCGTTTTTTTCTGATGAAGGCGTTGTATGTTTTAAGTTGTTGATTATAAATTTCATAGTTCACTGTTATTTTGTTTTTTCTCCATTTTCTTTCTGCCCTTCTGCAATTTCTTTTTAGTTGTTTTATTTCCTCATTTTTCCAAGGGCCACTGATTTGGAGGGGGCCTTTTTTAATTTTAATGGAGCAACGTGATCAAGGGTGTGTTGAAGTCTACTGTTAAAATCATTCACAATAAAATCACAGGGGGCAGGTAAAATAATTGGAGGAGTGTTTTTTAAAACTTGAATAAAATTTGCAGCCACTCAGGGGTAAGATGACGCTTCCTCACAGTTCTCACAGAGGTCTCCTGCTGAATAAAACCAGTGATATTAAAAAACACACAGAAGTGATCTGACACAGCCAGTCGACAACAGAGGACACACTAGCAGACAGGCCATGCGTGATGACCAGGTCCAAAGTGTGTCCTCTGTTGTGAGTCGGCTGTGTCACGTGCTGGGTAAAATCCATATAGTTAAGAACATTTAAAATTCATTTGCGAATGGGTCTAAAACATCAATGTGCAAGTTAAAATCACCGGTTAAGATAATCATATTATAAGAATTGTGTAAAACTGATAAAAATTCTGAAAATTCATTGATAAAAAGACTGCACTTTTTGGGTGGTCTATAAATAGTTACGCATAAAATTTGTGGGTTTTTAAAAACAACTGCATGATATTCAAAACTATTAAAATTATTAAATAAAACGGGTTTGGTGGCCAGTGTGTTTCTGCAAATTGAGGCAGTGCCACCTCCCCTTTTGCCATCTCTAGTTGAAAATGCAAAGTTAAAATCATGCGGTGAGGCCTCCGTGAGAACAACTGGTGCATCTGCACCCAGCCAGGTTTCAGTTAAAAATAAACAATCAATATTATTATCTAAATCAAGTCATTAACAATAAAAGATTTATTTTGCAGAGAGCGAATATTTAAAACAGCCATATTTAAAGTCAGTAGAGGAATTTGTGGTGTATGAGTTGTGGAAAGTGGTCTGAGGTTCTGTAAATTAACTGTGGGTTTATTGAAAGTTTTGAATAATGGCCGCTCTCTGCTAATGATAACTGGAATGAGTTGTGGTTGGTGAAAGTGTCAGGCAGACTGTACCGTTAGTTCGATGTTTGTGGAGAGGAGGCGGGATCCGGTGAGGTTTGGGTGTAGGCGGTCCTTTTTAAAGAGTTCAGGTCTGTTAAAAAATGCAATAAAATTGTCCACATAGGGGATTTGGTTGTTTCTGCAAAAGTTCATGAGTCTGATATGGAGTTGTCTAAGACGGCTGAATTTTACATCTCCAAAGCGAGGTGGTGAAAAGGGTCCGGAAACAATACACTGTTTGTCTAAACTCTGAATTGTGGAGATGAGAGATTTGAAGTGATCCAAAAGTGTCTCTGACTGCTGATATTTGAGGTCGTTTGTGGCAACGTGAATGACAACTGTTTTGACGGTGGGGTGGTGACGTAGGATGGAGGGGGCGGAGTCTCTAATGTCCTTTACCAGAGCACCTGGGTGACAGGAGGTGTAGCCTTTGCGCACTCGCACGTGTCTGACCATGGAGGATCGAGAACGAGCACGGACGGTCCCGGCCTGGATGTAGAGGCAGACGGCACCGTGGAGACGTGAGGTTGCTTTGCGGCGCTGGCTGACCATCCGCTGGAGCGGGGATATCTCCCTGCTCGCGCGGGGAGAGAGCAGAGGACGCCCCGAGCCGACGCGGGGCCGGCGAGCCCCGCGCACACGAGGCGGAACCTCCGCGCGGCGGAGGAGCCGTGGTCGGTGGAGATTTGGCCAGCGAATCACACTCACTCTCATGTAGGTTGCCGAGGACTGGTGGTGAAGAGTTGTCCGTGCATCGTGCTGCATGGCGGTCAGACCGTGGTGCTGGGTGAACTGTGGCTTTCCTGTGCGGGTTTTCTTTGTCGGTGGTGGAAACTGCTCGTGGTCCAGGATGTTAAACTTTCCCAGCGTGATGTCAATTGTGGAATTTGAACAAGACGCTCGCTTACCCGTTGTTTACGTGGCCCAACTGTAATCCACGGATTAGGCTTAACAGGAGTAGAACTAATGGGCGCTTTTGGTCTCGCTCCTTGTTGGATCCATTTGTGATCGTTTGTACCTGGCCTGGGAGCACCAGCAGGATCAGGCGAGGCCGAGTGGGAGGCGTTCACGGCGGAGCACTGAGCCGTATCGGCAAGTTGGGCACTGTTGCACTTGTGAGAGTTTTGCCCAAAATGAGATCAACATCCCGCTCTTCTTGGATTTTAACAAACAACGTGGATATTTGGTGTTCCAGATCAGCGACTCTCTGGCTGAGTCCAACGCAGCTCTCGCAGCTGGATGTGCCACCGGTGAGTGAGTCCATTGTTCGTANTGCTCTACGACATACGAGCGGATATCCCAACCCAGACTTCCAGGGTTTGGCTGTGGTTGACTGGGAAAGCTGGCGGCCAGTTTGGGAGAGAAACTGGGACACCAAACAGATTTACTGGGACGGATCCAAAGCTCTGGTGAAGTCCAAGCATCCAGACTGGAGCCCGGCACAAGTGGAAGCAGCAGCCAGGATCGAGTTTGAGAAAGCAGGCCGACAGTTCATGGAAGAGACGCTAAAACTGGGAAGAGAGGAGAAGCCAAATGGCCTGTGGGGGTTTTATGGATTTCCAAATTGCTATAACTACTACAAAAGCACTAACTACACACGGGCGAGTGTCCACCGACGGAGCGCAAACGAAATGATGAGCTCTTCTGGTTGTGGAACGTGTCCTCGCCTTGTATCCGGACATTTATCTCAGTTTGCAGCTCCGAGATTTGGATGAGGAAGTGCAGTTGTACAGTCACAATCGCATCCTGGAGGCCATGAGGGCAGCGTCCCAGCCACGCCCCCAAAACCTCCTGTGTTCCCCTACGCACGCATCGTCTACACATACACACTCGACTTTCTCTCACAGGTCTGTGTAGATCTTCTGCATATAACTTGCTTTAGTTACTGTGATCTGTTGAAATGTGTTGCATCATTGTCCTGTTTTTCAATCTGAACCAAAAGATAAACAAATACATAATGCAACAGATGAGTAGTTGATTATAAAATACAACTGTTGCAGTATTTTGTGAATCATAGTTCAACACCCAGACTAAAAATACAAGATATTTTATAAGAAAGTCATTAGTTACAACCACATATAAATTTAAGCACGGTGTGATTTATGTGTATATTTACTTATATGCACAATTATGATGCATTATTTGCACCATTTTTGTCTTTTACCTCTTGTCTAGCCTGATCACAGCAGCTTTCAGAAAGCTAAGCAAGTCAGGGCCTGGTCAGTACTTGGATGAGAGACTGTTGGAAAACCCATGTTCCAAGTGGGACGACTAGAGTGGACAGTGGACAATGGCCAAGACACTTAACTCACATTGCCTCTGTGTCTGCGTACACTGAGTGAGTGGATCCTTGACTGTAAAGCACTTTGAGTGCTTTGAAAGATAGAAAAGCGCTAAAAAATGACATTTACATTTGAGTGCCTTAAATTTGGCATCCTCTGTATTAGAACTTTGAAATAAACATTTAATTAGCAACACATGACGTTCATAATGTTTTGCACCTCAAGAAAT
Organism: Mugilogobius chulae; assembly: GCA_038363315.1. Taxonomy (NCBI): domain Eukaryota; kingdom Metazoa; phylum Chordata; class Actinopteri; order Gobiiformes; family Gobiidae; genus Mugilogobius; species Mugilogobius chulae. The sequence goes on along the minus strand of CM076402.1, from coordinate 16,911,667 downwards.
TAGTCAGAACATCTACTGGCTGAATCAATCGAAGTGAGTTTGCATTGAAATTCTAATGCTCAAAATCCTAAAACTAGTCTGATTTATGGACTTAAAAATCGGCAAGAAAGCTCTCAGAAATCTAATCTATGACATCACAAATCTGTCACTATTTAAAAACAGTGTTTTCTGAGGCTCAGAAGGGAGAGAATAGTATCCTTCAAACTCCTTATAGAAAACTCCAACTGTTATTATAATAGTCAAGTAGCTTATAATGTGTCTTTTTAATTCATCTGTATTTTTGGTTTACAAGCTCAGTTACTATGTTTAATCTTAACGCTGCATTGCACAAATGGCAGATGTCCAAAATGTTTTATTTTTCCAGATAGATTTTTCTCTATTGAATTACGTTCCTTGTTTATTCACCTCTACAAGGGATTTGGTGTGGAGGTTTTTATTCAATATTCAAGCTGCACAGAATGTATTTGTGCAGTTTATCACACGATTATTTGTAAAATTATTGCATGTAACTTTGTTCTTTTGTGCAGGACATCTGATTCTACACCATTGGGAAAGTGCAGCTTTAGGATCGGCCGTTGTGGTGCTCTGGGGAATCATATGTTCTCCAAATCTCCAGGTAAAATTAGCTCAAACAAAATTAAATCTACATGTATCTTAAAAACATTGTTGCACACATATTTCTAGGATGTAAGTACTTGTCTGTTCTGTTCTGAGTTGCGCATTGGACGGAGTTGAGAGCGTTTGCCAATTTGAAACTCAAGCTCAGCAAATTCAAAGAAAAATTAAATTGACAGACAGATATGTTTTCAGAATATTGAGCTTTTTATGAAATTACAGTTTTCTGAGTTTGTTCATGGTTTCAACTGCACTGAACAGGAAGTGGTCAGTAAATCTATAATCTCAATCAGCGTTTTATGACAGTGTGGTTCTTCTTTCTGTCCAAAGACGTGAGAGAAGTCTGTGTCTGTGTTGTCTTTGTGTCTGACGTTAAGACTGAAGCTTAAGTCTTCTGCATTTTACTCAGAGCTCAAAGTCACTGGAATAACTTTTAGTCGCTTTCCCGCCAAATACTAAGTAACTCAATAACATCTTTAAAGTTTTTCAAACTGAGTTGCAAAGCTATTAGTCAGAGTAAAAACCAAAACAGATATGTGGGAAAACATAACAAGAACAAACATCTAATCAAAATAAGTTTACATGGCAAGTTAAAGATTGTCTATGATGAGGCCATTCTAAATGATGTTATTTGTTTCTGATTAGTTGCATGATGAGGCAAAACACCAAAAAACACCATTTTAATTTTTATCAAATTATAATTATTTTATACTGTACTGTTGCACTAATAACTTGTCTGAGCAGAGTCCCAGCTGCTTGTTTCAATTGAAGTGTTATTATCTTGAAATGGTCCCAGCAGCCATTTATGCATCTACATTGCTTTCATTCATTACAGTCTATTATACTGTATATTTATTCATACTGTGAGCAGGCTCGTCTCCCCACAGATATGACCTGTAACTCTGGCATATGATGCGTCACCTGCTTGTCTCCATAAAGATAGATACGCTTAAGATCATACTTGGGAACATTTAGTGAAAACTATAGCATCTCAGTAACGGACCAGAAAAAGTAACTTCTGCAAAGGTACGATGAAGAACAGGTGTAAATACATTCAATATTATTAAGCTAATGTTAAATCTTTAGCATTGTGGTACATGTACCATTAGTGGTTGTAAGGCTTCCTTTAATTTAAAGTAAACTTGGTAACCACATTTTTTGCTCTTTTGAGACTACAGTAGTTCTAGTCAGAGCTACTTAAGCTTTTATATTTTAGTCCCTTCTCAGTTTAGTCTTTCAATACAGTGGTACATGGTGGAGAGACAAATATTAATCTAAGCTGGTTCTTAAACTAAAAAACTTGGAAATCTGCACTGCAAAAAGTGAAAGTCAAGACAAGTTGGCTTGATTCTAGGATTTGAACCTCATTTCAAGTATTTTTTTTCTAATTTAAGCTTTACTTATTGTGGAAATCTAGATAATTTCTCTTGTTTCAAACAGTTTCAAACGGATGTCAAGACATTACTTCATATTTCAAGCCAAATTATTGCCAAGAAAATTGTTCTTATCCCATTGGCAAGTCTTTCTTCTTCTTTTAAGACCCTAACATTTTATTATAACCATTCAGAAACACTTTAAAACAAGTGAAATATTCTACATTTCTTAAGCAATAACATCTTAACCAGTTAAAACAACTCAAATCCAGATTAAGTTCCTGAATCCAAGTCTTTTTAAGCAAGTCTAGATACAGTTTATGCAGTGTGCTACTTTATTGATTTGTGTCTTTTGTGTTGAAGGCGAGCTGTGATGCAATCAAATCCTTCATTGATGAAACACTGGGTCCATATTTGGTGAACGTGACTCGGCTGCGTCCCTGTGCAGTGAGACTCTCTGCTCGTCCCGGGGCAGGTGTCAGAGGCGCAGCCCAAACTCCAGAGCCTACCTGCACCTCGACCCCTCCGTGTGGAAGATCCGCTCACACAGAAAGCCCGCAGGAGGCCGGAGGGACTACGAGGTCCTGGGACGACTCAGCCAACGAGAGGTGACAGTAATGAAGGCAAAGTTTACATGTAACTGTTTCCCCGGCTGGACTGGAGAGACCTGCTCCAAACGTTCATAAGGATAGGTTTTTATATTAGAGACTCTTTAATATCAATCAGAATGTTTTATATAAATATGTTTTTTAAGTTATTTTTAACAATCAATGTTTTAATGTTTACAAAGCTGATGTTTGCAACATCAGCTTATGTTAATGTGATATCAGGTGTTGCACTATTTTGATCCAAAGAAGCCTAAAATGTTTGATATCATAAAATTATATTAAAATTTTTGGCTCTAGTTTAGGAGTTTCCAGCCAGCAATGAGGTGCTACTATTTTAAATGTCTATGAGGTCTTATGCTGTTGAATATTGTACAAATGCCCATAAAGCAAAAAATCAATCAATCAATCATCAATCAATCAATTATTAATTAATAAAAATAATAAACAAACAATCTAAGTTTAATGTTGCAATTCACATTTTATTATTATTTTTATATTCTATTATATTATTTATATTTTTTTGTGTGATTTGACAGTTTTACAAAGTCAAATCTAATTCAAAAAGTGCAACGTGTGATGTGTTGCTGCAATAAATGATTATTATATGTATAATACATATAGCACTTCTTAAATACATCATTGTCTAAAATGTATAGTTCAAATCTTTGCCGTGTTCAATTTAAAATTAAAAAGATCTTAAAGTGAACCCTGGATATAATCACATGTTTATCCTAAAACACTTATAATATCATCACTTATATAAATACAGGACAAATACCTTGGAAGTATTTGTAGTTTTATTAAAATAGTGTTATGAAGAAATGACATGGAGGCTGCCATTTTGCTGCAGTTATGACATAAAATAGTGTTGTCAAGGTAACAGGCAGTAGCAGGTAAAAGCAACATGAATTCCTGGGTTAAACCTTGTCAGTTTGAGCCGGAGCAAAGTTAAATACAGAACGATTCTGTGGAATCTAGTAAAACTGAAGATAATCAGAGGAAGAGGAGAGACTGGACACTGTCAGTGGTGTTTTTGTGGCAACTGTTCACAGATGAAATTGTGGGAGTAACCATGGAAACACTATTTATGTCATCAACCAAAATGGCGGCTCCCAGTGGCTTGAAAACAACATAAACAATGACAATTTTATAAAAAATAGTAAGCAGTAATATATTTGTTTGTAATTTATTTTAGTAAGCATGACCAGTACGAGTGTTTTAGCCACATTGTCTTCATATCCAGGGTTCCCTTTAAAAAGGTCTTAATATGCACATATTATGCAAAAGAAAATTATATTGTAACCTTGCTTCATCAAAACACAGCTGGAATCTTGTCTGTGAAAGACTATTCTTTCTCCTTTGAGCCTCAGAAAACACTTCTCCTGAATGTCCCTGATTGGATGTCATAAATAGATCTCTGATATTCTGCATTATTTTTAAGTCCATAGATCATCTAAACTTGTTTTTAACATTTCTGCGGTGTTAGCATGTCAGGCAAAATTGGTTTGGTTGCACTACCTCAATTTCAAATGTGGGAAACACATGACACATTTTTAACAGTTCTTATACATAAAATGCCAAAGTGAAGGTTCTCAGGAGCATGTTTAAATGAGAAGAACAACGCAAAAATACATCCTATTTGCACTTTAAAATGACTTACATTTTACTTGAATAATGGTAACTCAAATTTAAGAAATAACCACGATTCCTTTGTTAGTGTGAAAAGTTAGGCAGCTAAAGTTACATTTATAATAGCAAATGGCATGTACATGTAATTTGAGTTTTAAAATTTCCACTGTTCATTGGGGAGCTTGTTGAAAGAAAGTGAAGAGCTACAATCAGCTCATGAGATTCAGGTTAGTGACACCTGCCGTGGATCATGTTTTAAATTGTATTGTACATGTAATTCATGTGTTTACGTGAGCAGTTCATCTGTCAAACTAAGATATTCAGCATATTTGTTCTACCTCCTGATGAACTGATCATCTAAAAGAATTCAAAAGAATGATTCTGCTTTAACAATAAAGAATTTGCCTGATCAAACATGTTTTATTATTTCCTTCATTATTGAAAAGTTAAGTAGAGTTTCTGCACGTTATTTTGCTCCTGGTCACATTTTATTCTTTGTAATCTAAACATTTCTGCAGTCGTTTTCATTTTATTAGCTTCTTAGGCTAATTTACACACTTATGAACAGGAGAGGGCGCTGTAGGACAACTATTTCCCAGAAATCTCAGATGCCAAGGTCAGAGCTTCAACAAACTATTACACACACAGACAAATAACATCAAACATAAATTTATTTTAACATGAACCACAAAACTGTTCGAAGATGAAACAACGTTGAATCCAAAAGTGCAAATGCCAAAGCAAAGGAAAAAGTGACCTTGATTGATTTGTCTGGTATAATGTTGGTTTATCTGATGCTCTGAACCAGGCTCGGTTGTTTGTAATTTTGCGTCCTGTGTCCTCTGAGGCCCGGCGACTGGAGCAGCAGACTCCCAGAAGGCTTTGCTCCTCCACCTTCGTACCTTTATCATTACAGACCCCGGGATTGAGTGTAAGACTGAAAGAGATTGGTTTTGTGTGTTTAGAGCTGCGGAGGGTTACGGTCATCTTGTGTTTTTGAATCTTTTAAGTTATTTTCTCACTTTAAGTAACTTTTCATTAAAGAAGGAACACAGAAAAACAGAACAATGCTCTTAATAGTCAAAATGTGTTTTACAATCTTAGTACTTAGTGTTAGCTAAACCAGAGATGTAATATGTGTTCAATTGTTAAAACTAAAAGAAAGAGACACAGGTGTGATAATGTGGAACATGAAAGGACAAAGACTGGAGTGTAATGTAGTCAGATATTTCAAGTTTTTCACCTCAAACATTCCATAAAAGAATCAGGGATGCACAGATCTGATCGGATATTGGTACAGGAAATTTAGCTGGATCAGGTATCGACCGCATGATATCTGTTTAGCTGATTTCATAGTTGTGCCTTTAATTGGACACAGTGAGACTATTTTTTGGCTGGTGTTGATCCAGAATATCTCATATTATTGGAAATTTTATTCAGATTAAGTTGTTGAGTTGTGGCTTGCACTATAAGTAACGAGTAAGCGATTTTGACACTAATCTGAATGGCATCACCAGTGTCGTCCATCCACACTGTCTTACCTCCGACAGTGTCCAGTGAGCCGAGTTCCGGTCCGCTTTTGGCCCAGACGAAAGTAGTCCGCAGGTTTGCTGGGGTCATGGAAATAAAAACTTTTTCTTCTCAAAACAATATGTTTTCAAAAGAGTTGAAGGGAATGCCATGCAGATTCATGTCAAAAATCCCGAACTATCCCTTTAAGGTTACATTGAATTGAAAAAAAGTGTGACTTAAAACAGAAGAACAATTTCTCCCTGAAAAGGTTAAACTATTTAAGCTCATGTGTGAGTTATCTGTTATGTGTACATGTTATGATCACTCATATGCATACTTGAAAATAGATTTTGAATATCTTGAACACACATTATCTAATTATAACAAAAAACTCAAGTTGGGGTTATAGTTATAGTTGAAAATTATAGTTGTATATTTGTAAACTTTGTGCATTTCACAAAAATGTATTGATAAATGCATTACTTTGAAAATGAGACCACTGAGTACTGTCTGAATTGAATAATAAAGAATTTTAGTTCTAATAGCTTGGGTGGTTCTCTTCGGTTTCACGTTGTTGTTTGCAAGAAGTGTTTTTAAGCCATAATTGCAACCAAAATGAAGACATGTCGATATTAGCCATGTGCTGAAAGATTTAAGAGAGGACTACTATTTAATAAAAATCAACTCTCAAGCTAAAAATCAAATGTAAACCCTCTTATTTACAGTCAAATCAACCATTCTGAGATGGATCAGAATCAGTTTTTACTCTAAACTAAAATACCTCAAAAATTCTTCATAATTTAATAGGAATTTCTAATGAGCTAAACTTTTTTAAGTTAATACAGGTCCCTAAAAACTATTTTTTTTTTGTATTGAAATAGCTTCAGCTTTTGTAGAGGAATTGTCAAAACCCAAAATATACCAAATCTAGTGTCATTCTGTCCATGGCTAGTGACACCAGCTATACTGATTCTTACATTTTTCCAAAAAAATTTTGGGCGGACTTTAAAACCTGATGTTCTTTTGTCTAGAGTTTCTTCTCACTTAAAACAACAGTTAATCAGACATCAGAGGCTAAACTACAAAGCCTCAGCTTCACAAAGAGTCCAGTCAATTGTTTGTGCTCCAAAAGGTTCAGAAACAGTTTTCATTTGAATTTTAGACGATTTTAGTCAGGCGTTTTAACAAAATGCCCCCCTTCAGAGACTTAGAGAATAACATTTTGATAACAGACAAAACTTGTTGATCGGAAGAAAAAACTGGAAATACAAAGTCATGCAGCGTGTCTTTCCTCATCCTGTCCTTATTCAAAGCAGATGTCCACTGTATTTGTGACTGGTTGTTATTGTCTCTGCACCTCTAATACGTCTCCTCGGTCACGTCTCCTCTCACCTCTCACAGTTTGGTCTGAGATCTCCTCGCTTTAATAATGTTTTGTCACGCTGCGCCTGTGTCCTTCAGAGGAGTCGAACTGGCTCCGTCCTGCACTCCTTCGACTCCTCCACCATCTGATGTTGCTTTTGTTTACATTATTCATTCACCTTTGGTCACGATCTGAGTTGTTCTGCATTAACGGGGACCTATTATGTGAAATCTACCAACCATGTTATAACAGTGTTCTATCATCAGTAGTTTAGTCAAAGTTGTTTTTAGAATGATTCATGCATGTTTGAGTAATCTTGTGTTGTCCTGCAGCTGATGATTGACGCTTAGAAATCCCTGTCCTCACCTACCACCTATCCATACCCACTTGTCTGTATTAATGGTAATTATATATAGTCACATAGAATCTGCAGCTTGTTGCATTAAAGTCTTACAATGAAGAGGCGGGCTTATCAGTTCTGCAGCCGTGCACACGAAGTAAATGAACTTCTTTCTATTTTTAAGCTGTTTGGTATCAGTTTTGTGTTTCCAAAAAGCAAAACGTTAATTACTGATTACAGTTTACTCTTAAATACATAAAGAAAAAACGCAGTATCCTCTTTAATCTTCATCTGAACCCTTTTCCTAAATTTACCAATTTTCCTAAACTTAATGACTGTCCCTTTGAACCCAACAGGGAAGGGAAATAACATCAACTGAAGTCCTGAAGGTGTATGTTTACAGAGAAATTAGTGTCTACATAAAAAAAAAAAATTCAAAATAAATGCATTTGTCAAGTTTAGTTGCGGAATGATTTCTGGGGGTCCCCTGATGATGTGAGGTTTAACATTGATAACTTAAACAAGATTTGATACGTTTCAACTGTAATAAGAGATGCAGATTACTATTTACAAACCTATGAATTTCTCTGGGCCTTTGTCTACAAAAATGTATCAAACATTAAACCAAAGACTATCACATTGTAGAAAGCCTGTATTTTGTGTTTGGGGGTCACAAATGCTTACAGTTGTTCTTTTTGGGGTCACGACTAAAAATTTCAGAACTAGTTTAATATTGGCTCAATGTTGTATTAAAATACACTTTTAAGTAAGAAAACATCAACAGAATTATAGATGATCTATCAAAGACACCCTAAAGGAAACCTATTTTTACTTATTTACCTATATTTACTTTTAGAAGCTAGAAAATGTTGCAATTGTTTCCTTTCTCAATGAATAATTAAAACTTTATTATGAGTCATGTATGCATATTTGAGTGACACAGTCTTTTCTGCAACATTATTCTTTTAAACATTAGCATCATAGCAGAGCACTAACTACTCAGATAATATCATAAAGTGAAATGTATTTCTTCCCAGCAATAATAATATGGTGACACATTAGGCTAGTTAGGGAGCGCAACAAACCCAAGTTCGCCTGGAGCTCCTCAAAATACTGTCTCTGCCTCTAAATGAGTTGACGATTATTTCAATAAATGATAAGTTGCAATTAATATATACATTTTTTGCAGAATTAAACATTTAAATCCTTTCAACAAAATGGAAATGACAAACCCACCGTTACTGACATAGGAAACTCTTCTTTAATGAACACACCATTACTTTATAAACATCTTAAACAGCCACTACAACCTTCTGTGCCATAGCTGTCTCCCTTCATATGCATTTGAACAGCGTTTCATACTGGCTCCTGCTGAAAAGCCCAGTCAGAAATGGTCCAGATTTGCTCTTTGTGGAAGTAAAAAAAACATGAGTGCAGGGGATGGGAGGCACAGCATGAAAAGGCAAAGTGCGGTGAGGTCAGTGCGTCCTGTTTTTGAACAAACTCATCTTTACACAGCGGCTTCGGCTCAGTAATGGCTGCCAACGTAACAGAACGACTGCTAATCTAACAAAATATTACACACAAGAACGCTGTGAGGCTTTGGTTATACAAGGTTTTCTATTGTCAAAAGCATGCACAAAGGTCTTCATGTTTTTTTTGTAGATGGCACTGTGTTTGACAAAAGAAAGGAACAATTTAAGTGATATGGAAAATGTATATTCAGTCAAACGTGATGTTTCAGGTTGAGTACAAGATACTGTAAAGAAGAATATGCCAAACATGATGCTGTTAGGTTGGGACATGAAAAAACAAAGGTATTATTAGTCGTCAGAAGACAAGCTATGTTCTCCGTATCTGTAAAGCCAACAATTTTCAATTACACCTCATTTTCACAAAAGAGGTTTCAAATTAGTTATTAGTTAGTTATTATTCTACATCTAATAATACAGGGATTTGTTCTCTAAAATCCAAAAATTGCTCTTGTTTATGTTGTTAGCACTTAACTAGCATTAGCACTTGAAAATTGTGAAAAATGCCTCCAAACATATTGTAGTTTATGAGTTTTGAGGCTAAGAATGCATTTAACATTGCTCATGTTACATTGATTTGTGTAGCACTTTGAAATTAACTCTACACATTATCAGTCTGAAAGCTGGATAAAAATGATGAACTTTTGATGCTGATTGACTGAATCATCACAACAGCAGAAGAAACAGAGAAAGTTTTTTGTCAAATCCAGTTGAGAGAATAGCACAGACATCTTTTCGGCTCACAAATGCACAAATGATATATGTGTGGATCTTATTCATAAGCCAAAATAGTCCTTCCTCATGCATCAGCCCTTTATTTCACTTTGTTTTAAATTGCCTGACATCGCACCATTGAGGTTTGTTTGCCCCTCGGCAGGCGGCAATTTACACTGAAGTGCAGTGTAAACATACATATAAGCATGGGGCAGCAATAGTTGCTGTTTCTTTGTAGTAAATTTACAAAATAAAAGGCACAATATAATATGATCAAATATATTTGAGACAAGGTCAAAGGATGAGAATATATAGAGGGATTATTTGTTTATCAGAACTGGGGGTGCACACACTACAGAGTTTATCACTGTGCAAAAACAAGAATTCAAAAAATTGTGAATGAAATTCGACTCTACGACTCATAAACTTTACATTCAAGTGAGTGAAAAAACGTCGAGAGAAACACTGTCTCAAGCAACAGGAGACAGACTGGTCTCCGGTTCATACCTGATACAAACAGCTAGATCTCGTCCCGTTTGTTGTTTTATTCAAAGAAGTCTGCTATCTCATTTGGGTTGTTCTGGCCAGCACATGGCTACATCTCTGTTTACCGATTGGATGATTGTACTTTTCAGGAACAGTCTGCAGCTCTGCTCACCTGACCTAGCTGGAGTGACAACACCTTTGGCTTTTGCCCAAACCACAATGCCGTGATTGGTCCATCACACAGCAGGCGGCTCAAGTAGTACAGCAAGATGGATTTTTGGGCAAACTCACAAATATAGTAAGGATCCAACCGGTAGAACAAGGTTATAATGCAAAACCTACTGTATAAACTGTTGGTGAAGTTAAATAGTTTGTTTAGGTCTTTCAGACCAAGTATACCACCTTCACACCAAAGAAACAAGACCATTATTAAACAGACCTGGTGTTTGTTTATATTACAAAATAAATGTGCATTAATAAAAGATCTTGTATTTGGACAGCTAGTCTTCGTAGAAAACATAGATATAAAACTAAATGTCAAAAACATATACGATAAACACATTTTTATGCCTTTTCCACGTCAATATGTTACAAAAAGCCAGAACGTAATATAACCACAAATATTGGTTAAGTCACGTGGCAACATTTTCTTTGGATTTAACAGATAAATCTTAACATACCCCAAGTTCCAGCCCTAAACTTACCTCTTTTAGTAACTTGAAGTCTAAACTTACTCGTTAAATCCAAAGAAAATGTCACAACATGGCTTCAACCAAAGTTATTTTACCTTTTGACTTTTCGTAACATATTGACGTAAAAAAGGCATTTTGTTTTACATCTACATTTCCTTTGAAGACTGTTGATTTTGGAATAATCCTTCATCATTACAGTTGAAGATTTGCTGTGCACGGATGATGAGAAGTGACCTGACAGACTGTCACATGTGACTTCTCCCGCACTGGACCAGCACCTCCCCTCTCTTCCTCCCCAATCTCCTCTCCCCCTCCTATCAGCCAGCATAGAGCCGCACCATTTAAGAGCATTCATGCACTTTACACTGGGCCCAATCGCTGCCAAAGTCACACAATAACTGCAGGAGAGCCACCAACAGTCATTCAGGTGGAAAATTGCACTACCCAATCAATTACAGATATAAACTCTTTCTTTAAAACCATCCAATGAGGAGTGCAGACAGTGTAGCTTCTTCGTGAGCGCTAAGACAAACACTGCTTCCTAATGATTGTTGTCATGTTGAGGCTGATAAAGTTTAATTGTACTCTGCTTTAAAGGGCACGTATTGATGACAAAGGGAGGCACTGACAGAGAATAAATGAGGCTATAATAAGAAAATAACGCAGGAAATGTAGCGGATTGTAATTATTTCAAATGCGCTTTTCCCCCTTCTCTGCAATAATATAATCTGTTTCAGCAGTTATTTGGTTTCATTTGATTGTGGCTCATTTGAATAAACGTTTTGGCTGTGTATTAGAGGAGGTAATGAAGTGGATCTCGATGGGAGAAGTCTTTTGTGGTGTGAGGGCAGCGGCTGGGAGCAGAGGCACTGCGGTCAGCTCTGCAGGAGGAATGCAAGGTAGATACTAATCCAATCTAAAATGTGTTTTTGAAGTTTGAAACAAGAGGAGAATTGGTTATGAGAAACTGCAGAGCTACTTTATGTCTTTTGGTTGGGATTTTTTTTTAACAAAATGTGACTGGAAAATATAAAATAATAACTATCCTGTTTTATTTTTTGTTGTACAGACTGTAGAATCTAAAATGAAATAAATGACACAATAATATAAACAGAATCCTTGCATTTGTCTGAAACGTATAGTCAGCAAATTGTAAAAATGTACTTTGTGGTTGATAACGAGTTGCAGCAATTAAACTACTAATTATGACAACAAGAACAACAAAAAAATCACATTATCATTATTTGCTATTTGTAATTGTAATATGAGTTTCATTGTAGAATATATGTAACTGCATTTATGTTATACTTACATAAAATTTGTTGCTGTTTATTCTACATACCTGGCATCCAGTCACGTCATGGGCTACCCACATTTCTTCTTTGTGTGTCGTAACTTCCTCTTCCCTTTTCTGTTAGTCTGTGATGGAAGTGGTTGGTCATCCAATATAATCCCGTCTTTTAAGTGTATTTTAGTCATTATTTCATCCTTATTTTGAGCGTTGAACAAGCTATACTTGTATTTCAGTCAATTAAGCCGTTCCAATGTTTTATTGACGCATTAATTGACGCAAAGAAGTCTGGAAAAATACTGACGATGTCATTGTCTCCTTTTTCTAGTTTGGGCCAACTGTAGCACCACACGTTGTCACTGTTTACTTTTATTGTAATCCAGATTAAACGGAGATCGCCTTCAATCGTTCGGCTGTGTCCTGTGGTTCACTCCTGCACCAGCAATCATAAAGAAATGCAGAAAGAAACACACCAGTCACATATACATTATTGTTTATCTCTAGTCAATTAAAAAAAAAATTTAGATAAGTTATATACGGTAATTAACTTGTTTTGTTTTTGTCTGTTTTATGATGAACAAAAATATGCTCTAATTTTTTATGAGTTGAGCATTTCATAGTCCACAAATCTGTCTGAATGTGTGTTAGTGAGAACTTCTTCTTTGTTGAAATAATCCATCCCACAGTGTGTGGCATATCAACATGAGTGCTGCACAAGTGTTCCTCAGGTCACAATAAAACGATCCTCTGAATATTCAGTTTGACTACCCAGCTAAAGTGACCAATACAGTCTCCAGAGAAAACGTAGATACACAACAAAATGTAAAAAACCATACAGTATGCACATTTTCATGGTTTTAACGTCAAAATGTTATGAAAAGCTAAAATGTTCTTTGGGTTTAATTTAGGTTTCAACTTACTAAACAGGGTAAGTTTAGGACTGGAGCTTGCGGTAAGATAAGATTTACCCCTTAAACCCAAAGAAAATGTCGCCATGTGGCTTCAACCAAAATTCAGGGTTATTTTACGTTATGGTTTTTCATAACATACTGACGTAAAATAGATGTGAAAACATATTTATCATACGCTTTTGACATATCGTTGCATATTTAGATTTTCTCCGGAGACTGGGCTGAAGTGTCATACATGGATTGTGTAATTATCACATGATCGCAGGACCGACCACAGAAGCTGTTCTAAGCATATATAATAAATATAAATAAACTGTCTCCAAATGGTGCTTCAACGATCTTTGCAGTGCACATACTGTAACTTTGGAGCTTATATTTTGGCTATAATTTTAACTAGGCAAGTCCAAACTCCGGCCCAGGGACCAGATGCGGCCCTCTGACTAACGTTTTATGACCCACAGATTCCTTGAAGAATTGGCCCTAAATGCAATAACCGAGCATCTCACTTTACTACTTTAAAATGTTCTTTTTACAAAGCCAATATCAAAATTTTTTCTGTCATTTGGAGGTTCTAAGCCTGAGTTAAGGTCCTGTGGCTGAGCTGCACCTATGAATTGAAGTTTTCCTTTGTATGATCACTTTTCATTGTCTGTGTTTGATTTGGCCCTTGATGAAAAAAGATTAAAAAGACTGGTTGGTCAGGCAACTCTTCTGTATGTTGGCGATGTATAATAAACTACTTGGTCCAATGTCCAGGTGTATTACCTGCCACAACACTTCTGTTTCTCTTATATACAGGTAAATAACATTCAAATCCCCCACTACAGCCTGAAAAGTGATCACAGTGCAGCCATTTGACCCTCAAATACCAAACTCAAGTGTTCGCTAATAACATTCATGACTCCTATGCACCATCTCAACCTGTTTCCTCTTATTCTCATTTGGCCACTCTTTATTCCATAACCTTTTAATACAACCACCCCGGACCCCTCCATCAGCACTCACAAATACTCCGTGCATGGAGCCAACGCGCACTTATATGAATTGAAGATTAGTCCGGGGGAATCAGGGATCGCTGGCTCTCAAGAGAAATGTCACGGTCTCTCGTAACCTTTACTGGAGCATGTTATCTGCTGTGATAGCGCGGCCGGACGGGACGGGGAGCCGTGCCGATGCGATTGGATTTGAAAGGTCCCCCCCATCTTCTGAGTCGTGCCCACCGGCGTTCATGCAGCCAGGGCTCCAGCGCAGTACCAAATACACAGATAGGGGAAGTTTTTAGGGGTCTATTTGCAGTCTGAAGTGTCCGACTACATCTGCGTCGCTGTGGCCTCAATTAGTCCACAGTGGAGAAGGAAAAAAAAAGGTGAGACAATGGCAGATTATGAGAAGAATGGGAACAAATGTAAGGAAATAACATGTCTCTTCCACTCTGTTGGGATTGCAGAGAGAGAGGCAGTACGAGATGGTCACCTGATGCATAGTTCTGTTGTCTCTCAAAAAAAATGGTTACATGCTGCGTAATGAGGCAAACAAGGCATTTGTGTTACAAGGGTCAGTGTGAGCTAGTTTTAATGTTTGGTAAATTTTGTCTGTGGTCAAAATCTTTGATGTGTGTTGGGAACCCAATCTCACAAGAAAGCGTACATTTACCACAACATTACAGGACATGTAAATTACGTATGATTAGCACGAGTTCATGGCTGTTTTAATTTCGCATTTCTATAGTGTTTGTTAAGATGTGTTCTTAATTATGAAGATTAACAAAATCCTGATCCTAACCTTAACCTACATCCCAAGCCCCAGCTTAGTCTTACCCATTTTAGTAACTTTATGCCTAAACGTACCCGTTAAACGTAAAGAAAACGCGGTGAAATTTTTTGTCATTTTTATGCTTTTTCATATCGTGCTAAATGTATGGTGCAACATAAGTACTCAAAAAGGCGTGAAATTGTGCTCATAATACGCTGTTTTAGTGTTGTGGTAAATGTAAACTTTCTTGTAAGATTGTGTTGGAGCAGGAGCTACTTTAGCACAGCGACTGAGGCAGGGTGTGAACCACTTTTTGTAAATCCATTTGGCATGTGGTCCTGACCGATAGTAGTATGTATATAACCGGATAAATATATTGACTGAGCATGCTCACAACACTTCCACACTAATAAAGTTTAGAAGCTTAGAACAAAAACTCCCTGCACAAAGTGGCACAAACAGCTTCATGTTTAACAGGCCTATACATGTAATAATAAGACATTAAAAACAATAGTTAAAAATAAACAATATTAACATTATTTCAGTAATTTCTCATAATGCAGCCAAAATCATGAGCCACTTTATCATTAGCCTAGGTCCCTCAGACCGGTTCACTTTGGAGCGGTTTGGGCCACTCATGAGTGTTGCAGGTCCAGGCTCCCGAGGGTTTGTTACATGAGCAGTTGACGACACTCACACATTACACATGCTTTCTTAAATAAATAAAAAACAAAATGTACTTGAATTATACTATTTCTTCATGTCTTCAATCTGACTGATTAACAAAAAGACGTGTAACACATAAAAGTCTATGGCTGTGACAAGGGTCAGGCTGGTGTTAACAAGAAACTACTTCCGGTTTATCCTCACCTTTTTTAAAATTCATTTTTCTTTTTTGCAAAACCTCTGTGACTCTGTGCTGCATTTAAACCAGTTTTATTCAATGCATTGATATGGATTGTGTTGGACACATTATGCACAGGATTTACAATTTTTAAGGTGTTTTGCCTCAAACAGGAAACAGCTGATGCTAATGTTGCTAGCTCTGCTTTATTAAGTCTATCAGAGGAACAAATAAAGTTTTCATCAGTGGAAATACAGCAGTTTATCACAGGATCAAGTCGACGTTTGGTGAGGAAGAAAATTCGACGTCTTTTTGGTCTGTTTTTCACCTGAACCTGTGTTTTCTCTTCATCGTCAATCATGGTACTTAAAGGGGGAGTCATGGAAGGGCCTCCTCCAGGGTCCACTGTGAAAGTAGGATTGTCCGGGACTCACTTCAGTCCTATCAAACAGAACGTAAAGGATCACTTTGCACAGTGCGAACAGCATAGGACCTAGCTGAACCTTGCCAACCCGAGCCTATGGAAACAGGGCTCTGTGGACCTGACATTGCAGGACCAAGTCTCCCCATACCTCTCCTGGGTAATCGGTTTACTCTCTTGCATAAAAACTGAAGAAAAAAAGGGGTTTTACCCGTATCTTGCCTTGATAAAATAAGTTGATATCAGTCGTACCACCACGTTACTTGTCCTCTGTTGTAAATGTGCTTCAGGTTGCTCCTGTGTGAGACTCAGATCTGTTGAATGTGCTGACATGTGAATCTGTCAGAGCAGCTTAAAGTGACAGTGTTTGTGCCGTGGACCTGCCCTTGATGTCAGGACAGACACGAGCAGACAAATGAGCCACGTTACATAAAGAAGAATCATCTGATGTGACCTCTTTAACAAACAGGTAAGTCTCAGGCACAAAGCATCATGGGACGTGAGCGAAGCTAAACTTTCATCTATTAGAGCTGATGTCAAATATATACATGTTCCTTTTATCACTTAAGCTTAACTTGTTGTGGTTCACATGCCCTTCTATCAATTAGTCTGTTTCTCTGCTTTTTTTTATCTATAGTTATGTTTTCCACGATTATCCAGTATCTAATCTAAAAAGTAATTTCAAACATTTTCAAACTGCTGAATTAAAGATTATAGAGCTATTGAAGAAAAAAAAAACAAGTAAGCTTCTGTCCATCTGTATTAAAATGTTCATTCACAATATAAAGTAACAGGCAAATTAACTTAAAAACATAATTTCTGATTTCAAGATTTAAAGTGAAGCTAAAACCCTTAACTCCACCCACAAACACATTTCAAACAGAGTTAAGAAATGACACTGGCCTTTGAAGTTTTCTTAGTTTGCACTAAAATAGCCAAAATATGACTCAAAACATTAGACAATACTGTTTAAACGCCATATACACAGTTTAGCAGCCAAAAAAGGTGGTCTTAGAGTTTAGCCTCACTTTAACCCCATCAGGACCCAGCCTTTTTTTTTTAAGTAAAACGCCTAGATTTTCATTGGCAAATGGCACTAGCTGCAGCCAGAATATCACTAGTGAGAGCAAAAGTTGGGTTTTGACAGATCTTCTTTAAAGCTGAAGGTAATTTAACAAAAAATTAGTTTTATGTGGTTAAAAAAGATTTAGAAGTTTATAAAAAAATCATTCCTTTTTTCTAAATTTATAGGCATTTTTTGTTCATCAGATGAGCATTTAAATAGGCACACAGTCATCTTAGAATGGCTCATGTGACTGTAACTAGGAGGGTTGCATCAACTAACTAACTAACTAACTAACTAACCAACTAACTAACTAACTCTTTCTTCCAAACATACAGAAGTTAGTTTATTTTTATGAGAAAATGTGGTTGCTAGGTAACATTTGTGGATTCCCCTCCACATGTGTCATATTTACTGGACAAAAGACGACAATGAACAATGAAAGCGAACTGTTTTGTGAAATCATGTTTTACAAAAATGTAGTCTAACCTGTCATATGCACTTTAATATGTATAATAGCTTTGCCTTGTTTAAGCTGTAGTATATTTTATTTGTTTTTTTTTTTTTTTTACAAGAACATTTTTTTTATTACAGGACATATACAAACTCTGGGAACAATTTGCTGACATATTTTTCGATTAAATTTCTAACTGTAATGGCAAAAATGTTTTATTAGTCAAATAATAATAGTTCAATATCATTGATTTTATATGGATTATGATTCTTACACACTGCATCTTTACATTTCCAACCAAATGTAAACGTCACCAAAACTTGTGACAAAAACAGACCAAAACTCCAGTACATTTCCTGACAAATGCATTGTAGTCTGCAGACATTAACCTTCTCATTGTAAATATGTAAACAAGTGGATCACACTGAGAGTCTTACATTTTAATCTCAAACAGAACATCTTATGCAGCAGTGTTACCGTTTAGTTCATTTGAGTTCACGCTTTTGTCTTTATAATTGGTCTTTTTGCCTCAGCAGGGGGCAGCAGTGATTAGTCTGGCTCCTCTTTTGGGAAAGCTCTCAAAAAGTTAGTCATTTCTTACATTTGTGATTATATAGCTTTTATTATGACTCTACAAACTCTGCAAAACAAATTTAACACAGAGGGAAAGGTTATTGGCTTAACATTGTTTGACTATTATTCCACCTTTTGTATATTTTGTTGGAAAAGGTAATTGTGGTTAAGATGGATTGAGTTGTAATGATAAGCTTATTACAGTTTTTTTAAACACTATTTAAGTTGAAATAATAATGAAATATAGTCTTAACATATAGATATTTCAGGCATTTTTAAGTAATATTATTTGCTTATGTCTTTAGTTTTCAAATCTTTCTTTCTTGGCTTGTCAAATGTTTTCAAAATCAAATATTAGTCGATATTAAAAATATATGCATTTGAATCAGGAGTAGTGAAGACCACAAAAAAGAACTGCCCAAAAATATCAAAATATCAATGTGACAAGTAGTTAGTTTGTTACTCTTTTGTCAGTAGCTGTTGTCAAAAGTGAATGAATTGTAAAAATGGTTAACAAAATGCAGTTTTTATTCTACAGCCTAACCATAATAACTTAAATTATATGTATTACATATATTACATGTAAGATGACAACACAACAAGTCAAGAAAAGGTAACACTTATAATAACTACATCTTGATTAGCATTAAAAACTCTTTAATTATGATTGAATGATGTGATAGTTCATCATGAACAAATGAAAAATTAATCAATAAAAAAGTTTATTAAAGGGCCTTAAAATCAATTTCGACTCAGCATAGATATCTTGTTAATGGCTAGTATTATTCTACTCAGGTGAAAAGTAGTCTACAATGACCTGTTTTAATCTAATAATGTCCTGTTTGTTCACTAAACTCCACTAAGTTTGTCTGTTTTATGGCTAACTGCTATTAGCATACTGCTACGTGTCGCTCCAAACAGCTGTGAAAAAAGCTCAAAACACATCGTGATGAACAATTCGGAGGCTCAGAATAAATTTATCAAGTGAGCACAACAAGCAGACTGAAGTAGGTAGTTTAAAATAATTAAATCTGTTTGTTTACAATTTTAAGGAAGCAAAAATTGGGTGAAGACTTAGTAAAAACTTAATTACCAACTTTAGCTTCTTAAGTACACAGTTACAAAGCCTTAAAATGTTGTCATCCATTAATTGATGATTTGTTCTTTATTCATGATCAGGTAGGCTTTTGAGCTAAATAAGATAAGACAAGTTATTATAAAGTGATACCTAAATACACTGCAAAAACATAAAGTTATTTATTTGAAAGAACAGTATTTTCAAAGTAGTCTATTTTGGACAAAGTTGCACTATGACATTTTTGCATCAAAATGTATATTAAAATGTCTTTGCCTAATATAAAACACAACAGCTGGCAAGAATTACATATTTTTCTTACCTTTTTCAGTCTTAAATGAAATAGTTTGGGCTCAAAAATCTATTCGTCAGCTTATCAAGTTTGAAATGTTAGTATTGTGACTATTTCTTTCTCCTCAATAGTGTTATGTAAGTTTAAAACACCTTTTCCTTGTGTAATACAGCTTTTAAAGGCCTATTTGTCTGCATAGCGTATATAATATTATGTTTATTTTTCAGGTATTTTCTAAACAGGGCTCTTGGGTCTCTCCAGTCTCGGTAGGCAGCTGTTTCCACGGTGACTGACATTTAAAGGGCCGACGCTGCTTATTGACTGTTTGCTCTGAGCGCTGTCCACCTGCACTTGAACTGTGTCTGGTGCAGAGACACAGTGATTTCTCTGTCCACGGCTCTCCACACGCCGGCCCATTTTACTCAAACCACATCAACACGGCCGGACCTACACTGGACAAAATGGAGCTTTTCAACACTGCACGAATGCTTACGCTTTTGCTTTGTCTGCAACACTGTCAACTTGAAAATGTATCTGTGTCAATGACAATAGCTGTTTTATTGTGGCTAATTTTTGCTTTGTTTTTCCCTCACCTAAAAGCAGATTCAGTGCAATGCATCATTTTGGTGTGAGGGATATTTAAAGTAACTTTATATGAGTTTTTTGGCCAAAGTTACTTAGCCAACAATGCCATCATGCTGTAACCGAATGGACAGAAATGCACATTATAGACACAGTTGGCTTTGTGCACAGAACGTCAATTGGCTTGTTTAAAGTCAAACTAACTTCTGTACTTATTGAGTATTTCCTGTTAGCATTAGCATTTAGGCACAAACATATTCATTTATTATTTATTAGTTTTGTTAATAGTGATGTAGAAACGAACTGAACATGAAAACACCGGTGCTGTAGTGCTTTAGTCATTTAATCGATTAATCATTTGATGGAGACTTGGTCGACCAAAATTTGGATTAGTCGATTACTGTATTAAATTATAACTATTTAAAATTATCAGCAACAAAAAGAAATAGGCCTAGTTGAAGATCTTGGATGGAGTCATGGTCTAATGATCTACTTTTTTAAATATATATACAGTACACAGTTTTCAAATAATTGTTGAATAATTTATTGCTTTAGCGTGGATTCCATTGCCTTATTTCTTTCAAGCACTCTTTGGGTTGGATAAATGGTTAGTTTAAAAACATACTTTTTTTGCTTCAGAACATTTCTCACGGTGCCTTTTTAGTCGATCAATCAGTTGATGAGATGTGTCTTTTGTTGACCAAGAATTTCTTTGGTTGGCCACAGTCCTAGGAAACACTTTTTGAATATAAATACTTATAACAGATGGAGAACAGCTAAAATAAAATTAGTTAAATACAATTAGTTGTTGCTGTTGTTCTAATACAAAAGTTAATGAATCTAGTCACTATAAGAAATCACCAAATTGACAGATTGTGAAATTACATATTATATATTTTACGCCCAAGTACAATGTTATTATTAATATGAAAAAAAATGTAGAATTGCTTACAATCCAGCCCACATGTGTCAAACACCAAGCCCAGGGCCAGATGCGGCCCTCCACATCATTTTATGCAGCCTTCAAGCTCATATAAGATTTATTTGAATCTTATGTTACCACAAAGTTGTGTGTTAACCTAGTGGAAAGATTGAAAGAATAATTCATTTTATAGAAAATGCAAATGTATATGCAGTAACTTCAATGAATATATAAACTCAAATCAGAATGGATTATTTGTAGTTTTTTGTCAGTGTAGTGAAGTTTTTTACAGTAATACCAGCCCTTTAATAAAACTACAATGTCGATGTGACTTTTGGTGAAAATGAGTTTGTCACCCTGATCTATTCTTATGACATCATCTAGAATATGAACACAACCTATTACTGAACACAGAAAAAAAATGGCATTGAACATACTTAACACATCCTTCATAAATGAATGAGTTTAAAAGCTTAGCCAAAGAATAGACAAGGAGAGAGAGAGTTTGTAGCGTTATCTTTCTTTAATAATGACCTTGAGTCTTAGAATTGCTATTATTTTTGTCTTTGAAGGAAATTCGGTTTAAATACACAGGTGCCATTTAAGCGTTGTGCCACATCATTCTGCATAATGTACTGTAATATATGTAAGGCATAATTTTAGAAGAAACAAGATGGAAGTTATAATGAAGAAAAATTAATGCTGAGTGTTGGAGCATAAAAATGAACTTACCTGCAGGGCCTTTTAGTGGAAAAAGTTCAACGGCTTTTTCTTGTATTTTAATCAGGCTTTCAAAAGCACAATTTAACAAGAACACTCTCTTCCCTTTGTTCCTTTTACAGCCACAAGATTTTCACTTAAGAAAATGACTTACCAAACATCAAGAAGTCACAACTGTGGGAAACTAGAAGACAGAGGACAAGCGCTGTCAAAACACGAAGTTCATCAAAATGGACTTGGAACGATTTAAAAAAGAAAGCCAAAAGTGAGTTTCTGGTTGCTGAAGGAACCGGGAGGCTAAAAGTATGTTATACAATAAATAAAGTTAAATCTAAAATACTGGAACCTTGTCAACAAAGGATCCAGGCTGTTCTGTTTGAAGCCAGTTGAGGAAGAGTTCAAATCACCATGGCCAGTATATTTCATCATCGGTTATTGACCATATTTTGTCCTCCCACTTTTCTAGAGCGTGCACTTCCTGTTTAGCTCTGTTGAGGTAGCTAACATGTTTGTTTGTCTGTCTTGTGGGGCGATTTCAAACAGATGTAATGACAGTTAAAATAAACCCATCGACTAAATTCTACAGGCTAAATGCAGCTGAACTAGAAGAGCACTTCCTACAAAAGCTGGCTGGACAAAATAGTGTGAATAAGGGGTGTGGCAAATTTTGCTTACTTACTCTTAGCCACCAAATAGGCTCTGTTCAGTTGGCTTGTTTCTGTTCAAAATAGTATATCCTGTAGGCCTACATACAACCATTTCCTGTTCAATTTATTTCCATGAGGCTTTCCCTACAATTTAAAATGAATAAATACTTTGAAGACCAGACAGTTGTGGTGAATGTTGCAGAAAACATGTTAACCCTTACGTCAGGTGTGCCGAATATGGCACGTACCGTTTAAACTCAAATTGCGGCCGCTGTGTGAGGTGCACACATCCATTCTCGGTTCTGCATGTTCCTTCAGCCCTTGTGAATAATTGTGACCGCTTTTATTTTGTGACCTCCTCCTGCTAAATGCTGCATCCTGTTGACGTGAGAGGACGCTACTTCAGCAGCAACTTGTCCCTGGAGGCTTCTACTCAGCGTTGGTCCGGCGAAATAAAGGTGAGTTTCGACACCAAAAAAATATGTAGTTGCTAACGCTGTGCCTGTCTATGTGCTGTGTCAATATGAAGTCAATATGACAAATACTTTTGCCGTAATCGGAGATTTTCGGTTTGTCCCGTATAGGGGACACTGGGCCATAAAAGCCCTTGTTTGACCATTTTACGCTGTTTTTGGTCTTTTACAGATGTCTAGGGACTTTCCTTAGCAGTTGTTGGGTTAGTTATCGTCAAATTGTTGTGTTACACGTGTTTTTAAGTCACTACCCTGTGCTTCGATTCTATCACAGACCTGCCGCCATTGTTAGCAGTGTTTGTGTTTGGTTAGCATGAGAATGGTTTGGTGGATGTGCCTAGCTAGCTAGCTTCAGACGTGGTGTACACCTCCGCCTGCTTTCTGATCCGTTCAGGCTCACGTTTTCTTTGCAACACAAACTTTAATAACTGTGACGTTGCACGCATCCACAGCTTGTTGTACTCGCTTTGTGGATCTATGAAGACCCAGGCTACGGATGTTGTTGTTGTGTGGTGCGTAAACTATGCTAACCTGGGACAACTCTGTTTAGCTTTTGTGATAAATCCCGGATTTTTTCGGGCTCGGTTCTGATTCATTCTGAACTCAGCCTTGTTTTAAATGTGTGATGTGTTGCTTTATTTATGAATTAATCGTGCAAAACCTCGCGTTGCATCGTTATTGACTGGATAAGCGCATGGATTGTGTTGTGTAGCTACTGCAGTAGCTTGGGTGGCCAGTTAATGGTCGTGCGTTTCTGTCCATCTGTCATGTTGTTTGTTAGCAACACAAACAGTTTGACATGTGGTGTAAGCACAATCACTCCATGCATTAGTGATTAAACAGTAAAAATTATATTGCCAATGCTATATTATTACATTGAATAACTGTTGTGTAGGCTTAATGTTTATTTTTTATTTTATTTCTGAGGTACCACCAGTGTGACAGCTGCTGTGAGGAGGACATCACTGCTGCTGCTGTGGGTGGATTGCCTCACCAATGTCGTGGGTATGTCTCTATCTCCATATTTAGATATAAATCATTTGGTAAAGCTACATTATGTAAGATTTATGGTGACAGGTGTATCACCTGCATGACTTTATCTCACTCTGTGTCTGCTACCACAGTGCGATGATCCTGCCATTACAATGAGGAGGACACGCTGCACCTGACAGTACAATGAGGAGGACGCTCTGTACCTAACGATACAGTGAGGACAGCGCTCTGCACCTGACGATACAGTGGACAACGCTCTGGATCTGATGTTACAATGAGGACAACGCTCTGCACCTGTCATTACACTGAGAAGGATGCTCTGCACCTGTCAGTTTAGTGAGGAAGGCGCTTTTCACCTGTCGTTATCATGAGGAGGGCGTTAATTACAGTAGAACAAAGATGTGACACTGAATACAGTCAAAAACTCCAAATCTATAAGAGAAAGATGAGGTGTGCTTCCTTATTCAAACAGTCAGACTGTGCGATCACTATTATAGACATTTTTGATGATGAACCTTTGTGAATTGACAACAAAGTAACTTGAACCATCCTAAACTGTCTCCAAAATGGCAGTATTTTGTTGGCACTATGTTGCACATGAGTGTTTTTTTGATTTACCCAGGCTTAGAGAGCAGTGGTGCTGTGTATGCTGTATACCAGTAGTTGTAATTGCACAAGACAACGAGCCAACAGGTCACCAACAACATTGATTAGTTTTTCAAAATAATTGTATTGACAGATGGGCTTCTTTCCAAATTACAGTGTATCTCAAATAATACTATTTTGATTGCTGACAAACAAATAGTGCCAATATATGCTATATAGCATATATATTATACAGCACTATGCAATTATATACCATATTATATATGTTTTTTTTGTTTTTTTTCTAAGGGTATTTTATTTAATTTTAACTTTGACAATATGTTTCCATGAATAAATCTGGTCAATAAAGTGTCTTAGCCCAGGTAGTGGTAGAGTTGCCCTATTGTATTCACATTTTCAGGCATATTTTAGGTCTGTCCTGGAAAACCTAATTTATGAAAATTGGGCCATGACAATTGAAAAGCTTCGTTTGCATCAAATTGACACATCAATAAAATATATTGAGAATACAAGTTGGAAAAATGTGTTTTTCTGTGACTTAGTTGCAAATATGGGTAATTTGTGTTCCTCTGTGGCCCAGTGTGCCTTTTTTGGCACGTACCCAAAAACTTTTTTATTTTTAGTGCTATTGAAAAAATTTCAACTGATCCTTGTTTTGGGGCCTAACTGAAGTAAAATAATCTTTGAAAAAAAAAATTTTATTTTCAGAAAATAATTCGGGCGTCAAGGGGTTAAAGACTTACAAACCAGATTAATATTTCACCATTGGACACTTGAGTGTTTAAAAAAAGACATCATTGTGTCTAAATGCTAACGCTAACAGGAAATGGTCGTATGTACTGAAGTTTGCTATTTTGAACAAACACAAACCAACTGAAGTTCCGTGCACAGAGCCAATTGTTCATCAAGATGTGTTTTAAGCTTTTACTCACCGCTGTTAGGAGCGAGACGTGCATGCTCACAGGTATACTCACAGCAGTTAGCCACAATGCTAACAACAACAAAAGACGAACTTAGTGGAGTTGGGTGAACAAACGTGACATTATCACACATAGTCAGGACACTATGGACTACTTTCCACTTGAATAGAGACATTAACAAGGTATCTGTGCTAGGTAGAAATTCATTTTTGAAGTAATTTTATTGTTGTAAAATTGGGCATTGTCTCTAACAAAATTAGATTTAGAACACTGATTGATATAATAATAAGCAGCAGCAGATAAAAGCATTCACTAAACTGGGATGAAGAATGTTTGGTAAAATCTTAAATATAATAATCTTAACTTTGCTTTAGTGCTTTAAGTGGTTCAACATCTCATGGACACTTCAAGTAACCTTATAAGTAAAATATATAATTTGCTAAAACAATAACCTGGGAGATAAAATAAATAAATAAAAAAATAGTTATCCTTCGAAAGTTTAGAATATTATTAATTCCATTATTGATTCAGAGTAGCTAGGCACATCTGAGCATTTTTACAAAGCAAAGTTAGCTGACCTTATATTTTCACAACAACTTGCCGTGATGCTAATGAAGGACATGCATGCAAACTGAAGACTTGTGCGTGCAGCATTTGTCTGAGTCTGGGACGCTTTATTTCTTAATTTGTTGAAAGAGCTCGGTGCCTGTTTTCGAGATGATTACTTGTTTTGTCCTCATTAAGTTGTTTTGTTCATCTCCCGCCATCTGTTGTCTTTGTGTCACTCCTGAAACGCTCAAGGTAAAATATTACTTTTTTCCTGCTGCTAATTCACGATCCCATCCTATTATTTCTGCTTGGATGGTGTTTCATTTCTTTAAAATCATCAACAGTGACACATCACACTGTCTGAATATGTCACAGGGGCTTTCTCACAGACATTTGCAATAGTAGGCGCGTGACAATTGCCATCAACATTGATCTTATATGCATTAATTTGTATTTGGTGCCGCCTGGTCACACCGCAGGGAGCCACTATCTATATAAATGTGTTATTCAGTTACTCCAGTGAATTGTCGCCCACACGAGAGCGCCGCTGCCAACTGTATGACTTCCTCTATAAGCCCCGCTCCTAATTTAGAGACGCCTTTTCCACATCAAGAACCAAGCTCTGACTCAAAGAGGAGTACACAGAAAGAGAGAGAGAAAGAAAGAGAGAGGATTTATTCTGTTCTCAAGCAGTATTTTCAACAACTTGTTTTTACTCCAGCTCTCAACTCCCGTAACAAGTCAAAATGTGTGCTTTTGTTTGGCTGAAATAATCAAAATGAATCACTTGATGACAAGAAAAAAAGGAGGTTTTCTTGCATCTTTGCACTGGCTTCCTGTTAATTTTAGAATTGATTTTAAGATTTTGAATGGACTGGCTCCACTTTATAACTCGGATTTCATCCAAATTTACACACCAGAGCTCACTCTGAGGTTCGAAGGCCAGCTCCAGCTTGTGGTGCCTAAGACGAGACTTAAAACCAGAGGAGACAGAGCGTTCTCTGTAGCTGGTCCTTGGCTCTGGAAGTGTCTGCCCCTCCAGTATTTTTTATTCATTATTTTATTATTTTTTAGGTTAGTTTTTATCTAGTGATATGGTTTTAGATTTTTATGGTTTTATCTACTTTTGATATTTATAGTCATACGTTTTGCTAATTCTATATGCTTTCTATCATACAAAGTTTCAGCTTGTTTGATTTGTAAGTCTAAAGTGAATTATTTCACCAGGAAGGAGATAAAGATGTCAATAAGAGAGAATTGATTGTTAGAAAAATTGTCTCTACTCATGACCAAGACACTAGTGACAATGAAGCCAAAATGAAGGTGAGACGCTGTAGATAAAAATAACCAAATACAGCATGGTGTCACGGAAATGCATGTCTATATCATGCAATGACACAACATGTTATGTGAACGCATTTTCTGTTTTTCAGCATATTGTTGTCCCAGTTACATTATATGCTACAATATAAGCGATCCATGTCTGCTTTAACATTCCAACCCTTTCTTCACCTTTGTTTGCTCTCACACACCATTCCTTACCCCACCTGTGTCTGTTGTTGCATACCTTCCATTTCCTCACCTGTGTCTGCTCTCACAGAAATGCCCTCCCCCATCTTTCCCTGCCCTCACACACCTACACCCACCCATCACCTGTCCCTGCCCTCACACACATGCCTCTTCCCCACCTGTGTTTGCTCTTACATACTTTCCCCTCCCCCACCTGTCCCTGCCCTCACACACCTGCCCCTCACCTGTGTCTATTGTCACATATTTTCCCCTCCCTCACCTGTGTCTGCTGACCCATTCCCATCTACTACACCTACCTGCTCTTTATCTAATAAATGGACAATGCAACTAGTGTCTGAGAATTCTTCGATTCTCAGACGAGTTCTCTTCTTCCCAACCAGCCAAAGCAGGTTCTTGGCAAAAGTCTGGTAAAGTATGTCCCAAATTGTTGTACAAAGTTTGACCTGGACAATTTTTCTAATGAAATTAATACATAGACACATAGATTGCACACAGATACGCCTTCTAGTGATAAAAAGTGGAATTCTTATTTTTTTACACAGTAGGGGAGAGTGGGGTGATTTGTGCCAGTGGGGAAGTTGTGCCACCCCCTGTTTCTAAAGATCCATTGAAGAAATTAGTTTTGTGACTATACATTATTGAAGACTTATCCATTTACTACATCCTGTAAAGATGGAGCCTTAATTTCAGGAGAAATAAGGGCGTTTAAGTACAAAAAACTATTTTTGCCCTTCAAAGTAAAATATTTATGATCAAGGTTTTTTGATTGTTGTAACTGAACAATTATTGGCAAGTTTGTAATATATCACACATGTGTTAGTGCTTTGGTAAGCTACATTTTGAATCTATATAGTTAGCATGATGTTAGCTCAAATCTGACAGATGATACATTTTTTCCAAAATGGTGGGCCTGGGTGATTTGTGCCAAGAGCCTGGGTTAAGTTGTGCCAATGACACCACTTTAATGAATAATTGAAAATATATGATTTTTTGATAATTGTGTCATTTTATCACTAAAGCAATCTAATTCTTCATTTTACACCAAACACAGGTGGAAAAATTAGGAAATAAGATCAAAATTCAAGGAAATTGGACTTATCAATCAATCAAGTTTGGCGTTTAATTCTGATCAGACATGTGCATGTTGTGCTCAGCCCTTTTTCTCTTTAATGTTAAATAACTTTATGTTTAATCTAAAATGTAAGTGGAAAATGCATAATGAGTTTAACCTGCAGAAGATATCTGTTTCTGAAATTAAAATATATTATTTTACTGTCATAATAAATGACACAATTGACCCCAGTGCAATCTCTCCAAAGGCACAACTTCCCCCAGACCTGGGCAAGTTGTGCCACAAGACAACTTTTTTTCAGAAAGCTGTATTTCTTAAATACTGTACTTCGGATCAAAAATGATTGTTTCCAAAGATGCACCACATCGTGAATTATGTGTTCATGTTGTAGTTTGAAGAATGACTCTCATGGTCTCACTTTAATGTCAAGTGAAGTAAAAACTGGCACAACTCACCCCACTTTCCCCTACATCTTTAAAACAACTAAGAAATTGTGCATTTGTCTATTTTGGGAAAGACAGCTGTGGTTATTAAGACCACACACATTTGCACAGCTTGTTTAAAACAGAGAACAAAACTACATGTTCTTTCCTTCCTTTATGCAGCCAGTGAATGTAGTTTGTCAAAAATAATCATTGAGATCTGTGTATTTGTGACATCTTTGTAAAGGTTACTTTACCGCTGTTTTGTCATGTGAATAATAGACTCTGTCACTGTCACACTGGCTAGAGGAGAGATAATATCAAAACAGACAGGTGGACTGGGCAAAAGTAGGGCACACATAAAACACTCAAATACATCCAATTGTAAAACACTTTGAACAGAGTTGAACAGATTTCATGTGCATGGAACATTAGTTGTTTTTTTTTTATATTTAAAATAGCTAACTTCTGCACTTAGTTTATTTTGATGGGATTTCTACAGTATTACTCTACTTAAATATTTTCAAAGATCAGACAGTGAACCGTTAGCTGTGGTGGAGGTCTTTGAAAACATTTTAAAGACTTTTCACTAATGTAACGACTGAAATTGCTTTTTTTTTTTTTTTTTTTACTTTTTTTTCAAAACATAAGAAATGTTTAATTTAATTAAATTTAATTGACCTTTATTTAACCAAGGAAGTCCACTGAGATTAAGAATCTCTTTTGTTCTGGGGGAAAGGTCAGGAAAGGCATTAATGGACGTGTTTTTAGTTGTAGGAGGAAACCGGAGTACCTGGAGGAAACCTATGCAGATACGGGGAGAACATGCAAACTCCACATAGAAAGGCCCGGGCGGCCCGGGAGTCGAACCCAGGACCTTCTTGCTATGAGGCCAGAGTGCTAACCGCTGCGCCACCGGTGTCAAAATGTGATCATATAGAGTTATGTAACTTATTTATAGTGCAAGTAACAACCAAATAACTTAATGTGAATAAAATGTCAAACATTTAGAGACGTTTTGGATCAACATCAGCCAGTAAATAGGTTCCATTATGTCCTGCGAAAGGCAAAACTAGAATATCGGTTGAATATGATATGATATCATGGATTCGATACTCGATCCAGCAAATTTCCTGGATCAGCACCGA
The DNA here is from genome assembly GCA_038363315.1 of Mugilogobius chulae. Lineage (NCBI taxonomy): Eukaryota > Metazoa > Chordata > Actinopteri > Gobiiformes > Gobiidae > Mugilogobius > Mugilogobius chulae. The sequence continues at coordinate 16,881,543 of CM076402.1, read as the reverse complement.
TATCCGATCCCAGTATCGGATCGGTGCATTCCTATATAGACACAGTTTTACTGTGATGCTATCAAGTACTTAACATCAGAGCTAGTCTGTTCCCCTGCTTATTTTCAAATAGCCGTTAGTATTAGCCCTCAAAAACACACACGTTATGAAAGATCCAGAGAGTATCAGCCGATACAAACCTATCGACCACATTTAGAAGAGATCAGAGCCTCAATATTAGCAAGTGTTGAGTTTGCAAACTTTTCAGTGTGTCATTATACATCAATTTTTATATAAAACTGATAATGGCTAGAAAAATTCAAATGAAGATTTCTGATCTTGTGAATCTTTTGTATGTTACTAGTGAGAACAGCAGACAAATGACATAAATATCTCCAATTAAAAGTTGTACATATAACTTCACTTATCTGTGAAAGAGCGTCCAGGTGTCCACATCTGCAAGTGATGGAGTTAGTATAGCATTCCTGCCAATGAATGTATCAGTTTGGGAAATAAAATATAACACAGCCAATAATATTTTAACAAGTTTGAAAAGACACCTTTTTTTTTTTTTTTTTTGCTAATAGTCTTGCTGAAATCGCTTTTTTTTTTTAAAGAGCTTTTTATCCATAAATGTGCAACTTGTGCTGTTGTGCTCAATTTATTTCCATCATCACATCTACTGGAGTGATATGGCATTGCTCTGTCCATGTTGTAGCAACTGAACAGAGCCCTTTGCATTGCATTGTCTACTGATTTAATATACTATACTCATAGAAGCTATTTTTCATATAAACAAGCCAACTGACATTCGAAGCCTATTCAGAATGACTTCTATAAATAAAAAAAAACACTTTGTGTTTTCACGTACGTTTTACACATCTTTCTAACTTTTTCAGATTTGCACTTTCAAGGTCAAGATGAAAAGCTGGAGAAGTTCCCTCTGTTAGGTTTGGGTGCCGGTATGTGTGTGATTGGACGGCAGACAGCGTGTAAGTGTCTCACCCATAGAAGTCCCAGGAGCAGCTGTGATTGGCTGTGCACCGCGACACTGTCCACAATCGATTAGGGCGCGCTCGGCTCCTGCTAACAGCTTTTCTCCAGCTCCACTGTGGCTTTGATACTGCCAGACTTCGGCCCTTAACCCTCACCGCTCTCTCCTTTACCTCTGCTCGCTTTCACATGTGCAGCTGTTGTGCAGAAAGACAAACAATGCCGGGCTAGAAAATGTGATTCTTTTATGGTCTGGAGGAGCTTAGTGAGGAGTGAAGGTGTAAAAATGAAATGTACGCAATTTTGGTTTCTCTCCAGAATTCCTAAAGGGGCATTTTGTAGCTTTTCTAACGGGTAGTTTGCCATCTGCTTGTCTCCATGGTGATAATACTCCAAAGCAAGGTATTCAACATCAAACTAAAGTTTATTCATCTCTTTGTGTTGCTAAGAAACATGTCTCTTACTTAAAGGAAGTTTGCCTCTCCATAGATCTGACCTGGCTGTGTCTCCTTCTTATCTTCATATAGATAAACATGTTTATATTTTTGCAGTGAACATTGAAGTCAAAGCAATACAGTGACATGAAGCAAGTGTCAAGCTTTGCCTCATAATGGTCGCCTGATTGGTTTGTGGAAACCATCTGAACTCACACCATTGAGGTCAGCACTTTTTGCTTTAACCAATCGCTGCGTTTTGTTTTGTTTTTTTAGTCCAGGAAGTAGAGCACTAATGTTCGCTCACTGTACTTCCTGCTTTTGGGGAACCCACTGCATACCTAACCTTGTAGCAGGGTTTTTTGGGCCACTAAAAACCTCTTAACCATGTGAGCAATATCAGAGCTCGACTAAACACTGCTATGTGTACAAGGGCTTTACGTAGATAATCAAAGCAATTAGTCTTGAAATTAGAATATAGGCTAAGTTACCTGACCAGCCAGTCCCTACACACTTTGACAGACACTTTACAATCCGTGAGGTTCTGGGATTTGTGATTGCATCATCCTAACTTTGGATGACGAAATTGTTGTCTCTGTCTTTGGTTTCAGACCCTTCTGCATTCAAACAGAATGTAGGAGGGGCTGGATGGTCAGACAACATGCTAACAACCATGTCATAAATGTAAACTGTTGTGTTGGACAATGAGGCATCAAATGCAGTGCTCCACATCAATTTGACAAATTGTACCAAAAGTATAGTGTTTCACAATAGTGTTAAATCGACAAAGCTTTTAAACCGAGCTTGTGTCCGAACGTCCAGACTCATTCCCTAACCACTCAATCACTGCAGGCTGACCCTGTTCAGTTGACTAGTCAGTGCACGCACGCATTCATCTGTCTTGTAGGCACAAAGTGCACTACTCTCAAAAAGTCAGAAAAAAAATGAACTTCTGTAAAAAAAATGAAGGTGACCAGACGTCCTTATTTACCTAAGATAGTCTGTAATTTGAGCCCTGCGTCCCATGTCCTAGCAAATGTATCCAAATCCACATATTTGTCCCAGTTTTACACCAGACATGTCCTAGTTGTCCTGATTTTTGACCTCTCTGACACTTTCCAACAGGGAAGGAAGGAATATATTGCTATTTCTTTTGGCAAAATAGAGAAAACCATGCTTGAAAATTACCAAAACACAAGAAAAAATGCACCAATTTGCTCTGACAGAAGTTTCAGAGAATATACAGGTAAGGTAAGGTAAGGTACACTTTATTGTCACCGTAGGGAAATTGTCCTCTGCATTTGACCCATCCTTCAATGCCTCTGGGGCATCTCCTCAGGAGCAGTGATCGCCGCAGTGCAGCGCTCGGGGACCCATCTCCAGATGTTGTTGCTAGGCTTGGTCAGGACTACCATAGCTGGAGGATATTACCCTAACATGCATGTTATTGGTTGGTGGGGGAAACCGGAGTGCCCGGAGGAAACCCACCCAGACACGGGGTCTGGGTTTTACAGTACAAGTGTGAATGAGTTGTGCTGTTTCCTGATGCTGTCGCCTGTTTTCTTGATTCTTCAAATGATTTGTGGTCTATATCCATTCTACTGACCGTCATTGCTAAGTACTTTTCTAAATGTGCAAATGTACTTTTTGACCTGCTGGACATTCAGACACCACTACAAAACGACGTGACCACTATGTAGTGCAGTATATACAGTAGTAGCTAGGGCGCACATTCGAACACGAGTCATCTATTTCATTCAAAAGTCATTTTCAGTTTGATGGAGGCAAATCTGACTCACACCAAACAAACATATGTCGAGTTTTGAATCGAATTCTACTGACATCCATGAAATGCTTGATAAATGAGGCTCATAATGTGTTCTACCAGCATTTGACCAACAGAACTAGATCTTGTATGAAACTGGGGTTCTAGTTAGAGGACACAAACACTTTTAAAGTCAATGAAAATTTGTCCTACTAATTTTTAACTGAATCATTTGTGTTTTTCCTTCTCAAAGACATCTCAACAGCAGTGTATCCCTCTGCACTTTAAAAGCAGCTCTGCAGGCGCCGTAGCCACAGCGTCACATCCCGGATTTCGCTCACTCTTGTGTCCTTAGGGAAAGCACCAAAGAAAACTCTCAGATCAAAGTCAGATGTTCTTCATGTTGAGAGAAAGTTTCCAAACGTTAAGGGTCATTTCATACATAATAATGAGAGTAAAATGTGTGCGCTCCTGTCACTTCTACTGCAGACGACTCCGTGTATTCAAATGAGCATTCAAGCAAGAACTTATTTGATCTTTTAATCTTACCCAAGGAGAAGCAAATCTGAAACTATTTAGAAATTGGACATTGACATCTTAAAACATGAAGATTGCTAATTATTTACTAATTAAATTAATATTTCAAGAACTTCTGAATACTGTATATATTGCTTTGCCAACTGAAGCATCCATTTATAGATCTATGGGAACGATCCTCAGTTACTAATGTCAGTCTCAAATTATCTGTAAAATGTTCTTTTTTTGGAGCCAAATATCCAAATGACTGCTTCTACTGGCACATTTTCCTCACCATGACTAATATAAGATGATAAATAAATGTATGTTGACAGCAGGAAATGATTTCAACATTAGTTTTTTTCTTGCACCACTTTTTTATATATATGATGGCACTGCATGTTGTAAAGTTACACTGGGCTCACACTGCTTCCAGCCTAGATCTTGATCCGGAATCGTCTGGGTGCGGTAACCACTCTGAGACCAGAGTACGGATCGCAAGACCACAAGTTCACAGGGGTTCATGATCAACCTGGAAGTTCACACAATCATTGACACGTGTAGGAAATACTGGTAAACAAAGACCGCTTGCATCAAGTTTTGGGCTCATTTTCACGCCCGGATTGGTGGATGAGACCCTCTCATTACATATCAAGAAGTGGAATAGAAATCCTCTGGACGTCGGACCAAAGTACAGACTGGATGCAGTCAAACAACTACTAATTTAAAGTAAACACATACTATGAATGGAAAATAATTTTTTTGACTTTTATATAGCCTAGTTCAATTCTCAACCAAATCTCTCAGAGCTGCACTGATGTTTTAGAGTTGCAGGTTGCAGACCCCTGGCCTACATGAACTTCAAATGGAAGAAACAGATATTACGTTCAAAAATGTACATACTTCTATCTCCCCAAATATTTTTTACCCTTTCTTGAGTAAATGCCCTGAATCATACGTAGTACTTTTACTTGAAACATTTTCTAAGTAACTTTTTTCTCACTTGAGTACAAAATGTGACTGAACCCACCATAGCGCGTGCTGCATCACATTGAAATTGTTATTATTACCATGACACATGAATTGCTCATTTATTTACAAAAGTCCAAATTACACCCAAACAAATCATTGCTTTTGTGGCTTTGTATTTCCGGGGCTATACTTACAGTCCAGTGTCTCTAATTGAATTTGACAACAAGATAAATACCACACGAGGAAAGCACCACCTCGGCCTCGGCGTGTTTTAATTCAGTAATTACTCTGTCTCTGCCTTTTTGTTCCACAGCGTCGTCTCTCCACCTCCCACGCACAAGAAAAGAACGCTTTCTGAGTTTTGTATAGCTGCCGGAGAAATGCATTTCACACTAAAATGGTGCCGAACCAAAGCGGAGCATTTGCAGGTCTCTCACCTATACAGAGAGGGAGCGGCGAGATTGTATTGAGTGTGTTTTCTTCATGGTTTTGATTGTGAAAAAGCACTGAAGCGTCCGCACAGAATCACAAAGAAGACACACTTACAGAGGACAGAAGAGGGCACAGGTCTTTTCTTCTTATTCCGCTCGTATCGACGCTGTCTTGGGCTTTTAACCTCACACTTACACATCTCCTATACACAAAGACTACAATTTTCTGTATAATGCATGTTTTGAAGCCAAGGATATGTTTTTGAAGCTTCATGCTCAGCTTCTGTGAATGTGTAAGCAAAAAATATGTGTCTTCATGAAAATATGCTAAATGTCATAAGTGAGACATTGTTTGCCATGGAGCCATGTTTTCAAAGTCATTCTGTATTTGCTGCTTGTGTAAGACATGTGGACAGTGTAGTATGTATTATGTATGTATGTATGTATGTTTGTATGTATTATGTATGTTGACATTTTGGCTAGTCTCACTTTGCGAAGGGCCTGTTTCAGGTCAGATGTGGTTTTAGAGTTAGGGTTAGATTGGTTAAGGTTAGGATTAGGGCTAGGGTTAGGGCTAAGGGTTAGTTTGGATGGTTAGTTAGGTAAGGTGGTAATACATTATGCTATAAGGTCTCACTAAGATAGAAAAACATGTATGTATGTATGTATGTTGTATGTATGGTATGTATGCATTATGTACTATATATGCATAGGAGAGTGAACAATCCAGCAATGATACTGATTTGTTTGTGTGTATTTTATTTTAATCATACAACTAAATTACATTGCCTTGTAAAATCAAAGTCTAATCTGCATGTGTCTTTCTAAATTATTGCCTATAATATTAGTGTTTTATGTGTATGTTGTGAAGTGCCCCGTTTGATGGTTGGTTTTATAAATAAACTGATCAATTGTGATTAAAGCTATGGCTTCCTAATATTAATAAAATGTTAATGCCTTGGATTTATAAAGTGCTTTTAAAGCAGGGATTCTCAAACTTTTTCAGTCCAGAGACCCCTTTTCGGCTCAAAAATCTTCCAAGGACCCCTATCACTTTTCGCTCTGGTATCACATTAAAATTCAGAAATTAAAGTCAAGTTATGTGGGTGAAGTGTCTTGTCTAAGAATACAACGACAGTTTCTCCTTCAGTCGTCCAACTGTGGAACCTGACGTTCCAGTGGTCTCCCATCCAAGTACTGCTGAGGCCCAACCTGCTTAGCTTCTGAGATCTGACTGAATGAGGCTTTGACAAGTATGTGAGTGGTATTGTGGGTTTGAATTCCTGGTCAGACCAAATCAACATCTCATGATGTCTCTGATTAGAGTGTGCATCTTCTCCCCGTGGATCCTCTCTGTACTCTGGCTACCACCCTCCAAAAACATCGACATCACTTTAAATTTCCACTTTAAAATCTTCTAATGAATGAATGAGAGATGAATGGTTGTCTGTCTGTTTCTGTGTTAAGCTTGCAACATGCCGGCCTCTATCCAGGGTGTTCCCCGCCTAAGGCCTATAGTCACTGGAATAGGCTCTGAATGAAACAATAATAGTATACTAATGATACATAATGTACTACAATGTACAATGTTCATCATCCCTGCCAACAATAATACCATGGTATAAATATGATATACATGAAGATGATGATCAGGGTAGATGAAGACTGGTTTGCTGCTTCTGAGGACAGAATCAGCATTCTTGCTTTGCTCCTCTGAAAGACAGAAGGAATGAAAAGAAGGGACAGAAGTGAAGATAACTATAAACTCATCTTCATTCAACACTTTCTCTCAAAGTCTTTTCCTGAGCTAACATTTTCTGGGGCGTTTTGAGGATGGCAGATTGACCGCTGCTCGATGAAGCGAGGAGAGCCGGATGGGATCAAACGCCCCTGTGAGGCTGATCATTTATTACAGGATTAATCAATTAAGCGTCTACTTTAACATTTTTATCTCGACCCCGAATAAGTCATCTGCTCCTTTATCTCATCGTGTCAGCTCATTGTGATTCCATGTTTGCTGCCAAAAGGCCATCTCTGCTGCCAAGACTGCACCGGATTCAAAACACTCCCATGTGATTCAGTACAGGTGCACTTTCTGTCTGTCATCACTGTTATGGAATAGTACATGATCTATAACTATATACCATTATTATACTAGTCGACTGGTGATTACATTATCCACCACCCAATAAAAAGACAGAAAGCTGACTGAAGTCTTGTTATCTTGTTTTTTGATATAATAATGCTACATATCGTGTGACTCAGAGTCTAGACAGATTGTCTAGATTAGTGATTCACAAACTGGCGACGCATGAGCATTGTCTAAGAACACAGGCCAAACCAGGCTCTGCAGGGAATCTGAATTGATGTGCAAAAGAGTCCTGAGATATGTTTGGAGTATCTACTATTCTTTGTGCTGAAAATTAAACCAAATTCAAATGTATTCCCAATTTGTTATGACTCCTGACACACTAATATAATTTATTTGCTCAGCTCAAAAACAGGCTTGCAGAGGCTAAACTATTCTATTGTAGATAATCTAATGATTGCTAAGAAGCTAAAATTTGGACTAAAGGCAGGATTTGTCATAAATTTTGCATGTCACTTTCCGCTCTACTGCGCATGTCACCTGCAGAGACGCTGTCTGTCTATTGACGTCTTTGATACAACCAAATAGGATGAGCTGGGTGATTTGATCAGGTATGAACCGGTCTGACAGTCGTCTGGCTCCTGAAACAAATGTTGATTTAGCAGCATAACTTTTGTTTTCACACTGATAAACTCTTGTAGTTCGCTGACAACAGCGCTATTTGGTGTTGCTGCTACAGTTTGTGTCAATCAGCCTCGGCTCTTTCTGCTATTCGGTTGCACACACATCTCTCGTGTTGACAAACAAATAATCCCTCTTTAATCTGTGTTTGAAGTTGGGTTTTAGATTGCCCTCATGAATTGAATATAAAACAAAATCTCACACTTATTTAATTTTAATATTCATATCTTAAGAATATCAGCAGTCAACAGTCAATAAAAGTCAGCATAGCTAAAAAGTCAAAAATAGAGAAATTTATTTTAAAAAGACTCTACACAGACTCCTGTTAACCGTTCAAACACTCATTTACAAAAGGAAGGTGATCTCTCTAAATTGCAGCCTGAAGTGACACAGAAACTTACAGCTGCCAAATCCCTCCTGCTCTAGCGCAGGATGTTCAAAGGAAGTTGTCTAATCGCAGCTTTATCTGAAATTGGTGAGTTTTTCAACAGGACAAGTGCCTAAAGCACCTACCTGTCCTAAAAACTGCATTCAACTATTTAAAAACTAGCAATTACAGATACAAAGTTTACAAAGGTTACTGATTAAAACATGCCAGTTTTAGAGTGGTTACTTGCAATTAAGGGACTGTTTCTTCTTTTTCATTTTTATTTATTTATTTATTTATTTTTTGGCTTTTTTTTAAGAGTGACTTTAAACTGCTGAAAAAATCATTAAGTGGAAACACTCTTTATTTAGCTAATTGCTGTTTTTGTTTTCTTACTTTCTGTGTCTGGGGTCGCGGGGTCACTTGATGGCTTGTTGCACTCTGAAAATCTATCAACCCGGTTACCTCTGGAGCAAGCCATCGTGTCATAACACATCATATTACTGCAAAGGCTAAGTGCCCAAGAACTCAAAGATCTAGTCGTAGCAGAAATCGAAAAGCCAACTTTTGGGTTCAAACCAAAGCCACCACATCAGAGTTAAAACTAAAAACAACACGCAAATTATTTTCCAGCAATCCACAGTCATGTAGGCCTAACTGGGTTTAATAAAGCTCAGGATAATTTCATTAGACATTTTCAGTTGGCCTAATGTTAAACCAGTTGAGATTTTAAAACACTGAAGTTAACGCTCTTTTTTCCTGGAGTGTGACTTTTTAACACCCAAGGTCAAATTCCTAAGTTTTGCAAACTTATTTCCCGTTTTTTTTTTTTTTTTCAAGTTGATGCACTCTCCATGTTATTTGTTAGTTGACGTCAACTAACAAATAACTCAGAGAGTGCATCAGAACAACAGTTTTATAACTCACTGCTCAAAAACTACAACTGCAAATATGGACCTAAGGAAATATATTGTGTCAAATATAGATATGAAAACATGGAGATGAATTAAGTGTTCCATCTGTCCAAATATGTCTCTAGTATATCTAGCAATGCTAACAGTAGCTGCAAGCTAGATGCTAACATTATGCTTCCGCTGTTTGGCATGTTTAAACATCTTTCTTTAACTTTCTGTTTACTTTTCTGACATAATGTCACATAAGCAACTTCCATTTAAATGTGGCTGTGACTCAATATGAATTAGTTCCGCTAAAATACCTAATTTGTCAGAAAACATCTGAAAAGAGGTAAGAAGTTTAGCTTCCCGTGCCTTAACTTTTCGCCACTGCAGGCCACACCCACAAACATGAAGCGTTGCAGAAAATTAAGGTTGTGCAGGTGACATCTCATCATTTTAAATGTTAGGACTGAGTGGCAAGAATAAAGGAGAGTCATTAAAGAAAAAGGACATTTTCTCCTGTAACACCTTAAAATACAGCTACAATAGAAAAAACAAAAACAACAAAAAAAAAGATTCACCCAACCCAAAACTCTGCTGAGAACTGGGTTTGTAACTGATATGTAAAAAAAGAAAATCAGGTAAACAGAGGCACAGACTTCGGGACAGTTGAACATAGTACCTTTTTCTTTTTAAAAAAATATGGTTTTGAGTGTGCTTGCTGCAGTTATAATGTCCTAAATCACCAACTGTTGTTAACAAACTTGCTTGTGAAACCTCAATGTTGCCACAACAGCAGAAAAAACTATTGTCAGTTTCCATGTAGTTGTAAAACCAAAAACTCCAGAAAAAAGATTAAGCCATTAACAGCAAAGAAGTGCATTTTCTCATTAGTGTCGCCTATTTTGTCACTCAGTCAAAATGTCGAGGAGCATTTATCAAACAAAGAATGTCCATGCTTAACCTCTATACAGAAAACATTTCCACAATTTTTTTCCACTGCAAAGATATGCCCACCTGTTAATCCATGAAGATCTCCAATTATAAACAACACAACAAATCCATCTGTCACAATAATTGCAGCGCGAACACCTGATATCGTCACATTTCTGGCTGCATGTCACGGCGGCGCGCTCTAATTGGCCCGTCAGTCTGAGCGCGTGCGTGCGTAGGGGAGGGGCCGCCCTTTGAGAGGCTGCCATGGCGACTGGGCCGTTTAATGAGAAGGAGCACGCTGTGACTAATGACATCCCTGAGCCCATCGGATATACTGCAAATGGACAATTTACTGCATCACTCAAAAGCGGGCGCAACAACACACAAATGCACACAACTGCTCACCTCGCGCCGGTCAGAGCTCATTGAATACAAGACAGTTTCTCTTTGCTTTTGTCATCATGAATCAATACGTGACAAGTGGACTTTACTGCCAAGGCCATCAAGCGCGTTAGCATTAATAGCACTGTCTAAAAACGCAGACGCTAATGTCATGCAAAGTTAATAAGTGCAGCTTAAGTTACGCACGGGTCATTGCGCAGAAGACCCCTAATGGCGCGCGTATCTTTGCTAATAGCGGAATAGATTTTGTGCAAGGCTTGACAACCGCCGTCCAAACTTGCAGGTGACAGAAAAAGAGACATTTACTCCATCATCTGCCGCCATCATCCTGTTTATTGGACCATTAGCGGCCAACCGACAGCGCAAGATGTGTGGAGATCTGTCAAGTATATCACACGGCGAGATGGAGGCCAGACGTTATATTTCAAGCGGTTCCATGGAAACAAAGGACGAGCCTGAGACAACAGCCATTTGAAAGGTTTAAGGTTACGGCGCAATCAAGTTTACAAGGAGAGCGATCTGCGGGCACACGAGAGCTGCTTCACGGGCAAGTAGGGAGCACTTTCCATGGCAGTTTTAGAAAATATAGCCTAAAATGCAAAGAAATAGCCTCCCAATTACAAAGACCACTCAATGGGTCTGCAGTTTAATACATGTCATAAAAATCATCATGTTCTAATCAGTTTGTCCAATTTACAACTGATAAAAAAAAGCTTTCAAGATGCAGTACATGTCTATTAAAGTAGTCCTGCAAAAGTTTGAAATGTGCTTCAAACAAAAACTCACTGTCAAGTCAAGTGACCCACCATGTCGTTTCTGATAATTAATGACATCCCAAAAGAAATGTAAATAAACTGCTCAAATATCAGAGTAATAGCTGTCTGTTGCAACAAGTGAAAAAAATTATTTTGACTTTGTTGTTTTGCACAAAATGCTAGTCAGTAGTTAGCATTGGTGATTAGCACATCTCAAATGAATTCTTGAGGAAATTTAACAACTGAAACGTGACTTGTAAGTGACTGAAATTGTATTAATATTAGTGTGTGTGAAGTGATGAGGGGTGTCTTACCTCTACATACAAGCTTTATCTAATATCTATTTAACATTTTATCTTTTCAAACTAGTAAGAAAGAGCCATGTGATTAACTAATTGCCTTTCTTGGTGTAACTGCAGCATAGCTTAGGAGTGGCACCATGAGGCTCTATCATTTCAAATAGAAATTGCTAAATACAAGTGTTAAGTTCATTATCTTATTTGGTCCTGTTTCTTGCCTTAGCATAAATTTCAATATTTATATTTCAAGACCCTCTGACCAGACAAACCCAAGAATCTCTGCCACCCCCCCCAAAATGAGCTGAGTTACAATCATGGCATTTACATTCAGGCCATGAAAACCAAATAACTAGCCTCAATTTAAGCCAGTTGCCCAAAGCAGATATGATTGATTGGTCCTGACCGATTGTAGTCCGATTTCAGTTATCATGTAAACAGATGATCAGTTTACAGCTGGACAAATGTTATTGAGCATGCTCACAGCCCCTGCTCACTCCACATCATAGGCGTAAAGAATATTATTAAAAGAATAAAGTGGCCCGAACAAAGTGGCAAACAGTCTTACATTTGATTACATGTTTAACACAGTTCTAAATGTTTAACAGCGTCCTAAATGCCACAGAAAAACCATGTGTGTAATTTTACAAGCAATACTGCAAACAATAATTAACAATATTTACACTATGTGTCAGAGTAATCAATGTACTTTTCTGCATTTAAATAGAAGCAAAAATAGTCTAACTGGTTTGAGGAGGAAACCAATTAGTCAGTTTTTTTAGACTAGTCTGATTTCCTGATCATGTTAATGCACTGAATGATGGCGAAATCGATTCTACTTTTTCAACAGGAAGTCAATGATTCCGCTTCTTTACTGAGCCTTAGTCAACCAATAATGTGCTTTATGATAGCATGTCTCGTTGAAATTTAGTTTCAACTTCACTATACTGAGAATTTGGACTTGATTTGCAGCTTAATCCTTGATCTATTAGCTTTCATAATGATTACCGTACCAACTAACTATAATTAATCTCAAATCCACAAGGCTTTTCCTCAGTAATCAACATGGATAGCGGTTTGCTACAGTCTCCTCTTGTCGTCTCATCTCCTGAATATTAATAAGGTTTTCACAAGGCTGCTCCAGACCACTTTTGGCCACAGTGTTGAACAGATTGGTAAACCGCTCAGCTTGGCCTTCCACTGTCTTTGTTTTTCTCAGAGCCTCTTCAGTTTGCGTGGCTCTGTTTCGCTAACAGCTCACAGTTGTCAACAAAAAGCTGTTATTTGCAGGAAACAACAGCCTCACGACTAGCTGCGATCTCTTTGCAAACAAACAAATGAACAGTCTAATGTGTTTTCCACTGAGATTTATAAAACAGTTTGAAGTGGTAGAGATACATAGGACAAAAAATGGAAGATGTGTAGCTATTGCATCAAAGATAATTAGCTCTGTCCATAACGTATTAAAATACACCTTATCTTTTTTTTCCCCTTATACTTGTCAAATGAATAGCATGACAAAATGACATTTTAATTTACTATGTACATAAAGGTTATCCATAACATCAATAATATGAGTAAGTAGTAATAGTACGTATAAAGTATTATTTTCACTTAGATTTCCTAAATAAGTTCACAGGCATTTGCAGCATTTTGTAAGTAATGTTCTATGCTTCTGTGCCTCTACCTGTTTGTTTCAATGGGAAAGACGTAGAACCAAAACTTTTCCCCACTGTTTTTTGCATTTGGGCCTGAATGCCAAAATTCAAAGCTTTTTTCTTTATGTAGGCTTTTTAGGAACACACAAGAAGCTTTTTGGGTTGCTGTAATCAAACCTGTGAGCACACTGCACACCATACAATCATTCTATTTTTTCTTGTTTGTTCAGTGTGCGTCAGTTACATTTTTTGCCAACGAAATCATCATGACACAGCGAACATCTCTGTTAACAGTGTACAAACTAAGGTTTTTACTGACTTGTATAGCAGACTTTTCACATTACACAATCCACTTTTAAGACAAAACTCCACTGTGATTAGACTTGAAGTAGTTGACAAAAATTCACAAATTTTCAGTAAATGTGTGAAAGAGTAATTTTCTGTGCTCGTAATTGTGACATCACACAATGTGGTAAAATGTAGTATTTTGACTTCATTCTGACTTTGATGATGTTTTTATCTTGTTATTCTACAGTATTAACTTTAAAATATATATGTAGTTTATTATGGCAGATTTCCAAGACAATGTTTTTTTAACTTTCCATATTCAAACAGCCGCATACATTTAATCACTCACAGGTATCACAAATCTAACTTTGAGTGAGCTTCCTTTTCATAGGTCTGATTTGCACCTTTCCTGTAGCTTTTCCTCCTCTCTCCACAGATACAGTACAGTCTGTACCCATTAATAACTGTACCTCCTCTACAACTAGTCTGAAATATGGAGTCCCACAAGGTTCTGTCCTCGGCCCGCTTCTCTTCTCAATTTATATGCTGCTGCTTAGCAACTGATATAATCATTTTTATGCAGATGATACTCAATTACATCTGCTCATTCATTCTTTCAACTCCAACTTAGAAGTAACAACTAAGCCTTTTGTTAAAGGATGGTGTGCAAACAACTACCTCATGTTCAATGAGTCTAATACAGAAATCATTCCTTATTTTATTATCATGATATAGAATTTTGCATATTTTGCCAATGAATGTTCTTTTTCATTGTAATTTGAATTTCAAAGTTCAACTAAATAGTGTCGTACAGTCCTGTTTTTATCAAATTAAACAAATTTATAAAATCAAACAATTTTATCTCTTGCTGACCTTAAGTCTTGTGTGTGTTTCTCTACTCATGTTTGGACTGTTGCAATCCTCTGTACATGGCTCAATCAAACATTACTACAAAGACTTCAATTTGTTCAAAAATACTGCTGCAAGACTTCTGACTGGTACAAGAAAGCGAATCATAATACCACAATCCTGTTTTTTCTTCATTGGCTCCCAATAAGATTTCATTTTGATTTTATAGTCTTACTTTGAACTTTCAAACGCTTACATGGGCTGGCGCCAAGCTTTTTGAGTGACCTTCTACACCAATACATCCTAACCCGAGCATTCTAAGCTGGACCTAGATTATGGAACACTCTTCCTCTAGAAATATGTCAAGCTGAGAACCTAAGTGTTTTTAAGTCATTGCTTTTGCTTTTTGTATTCTCAGGCTTTTGAGTGAATTTGCTGTGCTTGTTTTGTTGTGGTTTTATTCTGTGTATGTTGTGAAGCACTTTGTACCTGTTAGAAAAGTGTTGAGTAGATAAAGTTTTTTTTAATTATTATTCTTAAAAACTTAATGTCATATAGTAAAATCCTTACATTGAAGACAACAAACAGGTAGATCCAAAGCATAAATAAAGCTTAAAGAAGTTGAAAATGAAAATAGTCTTGTAGAGTCTGCTCTGATGTATTGAAGCTGTTTCCCATCTTCTGTTGGTCCCTCTTCCACGTTATTGCATCTCTCACCATGATTAGGCCCGATATCTGTGAAGGGCATCAGGAAAGATTACAGCCTACCAACCCCTTTGAATCAATAATGACACGATGATGACCACAAGCCGGTTAATGGGGTGTGGAGACAGCCTTATGTATAAAATCCCAATTGTTACTTGTCCAAATGGCGCATACATCACATCGGAGTATTGAAGTCTGACTGTTGTGTCTCTTTCTGATGCCGGCCAGTGTGACCCTTGTGGAAATGCAGAGCGAATAAGCAAAATCAATCACACAGACAGGATTTGGCCATTAACGTTCAAATGAGCCTAGCGCACTCAGGCCTGTGGGCGGGCCATGATTTAACAACTTAACAGCGTGCCGATGACAGGAGCCTGCGTTTATCTGAACAATCGTCCATATGTGAACACTAAACAGGCACTTTAGGTATTCTCGTAATGATTTTGTGTTTGTTGTGGGGCTGACAATGGGAAGAGATACACAAGTGATGACTCATTCTGTTGTTGCAATACGGATACAGGTTGAGTTTTTTGCAAGCATATGTCTAGATTTTATCACTGTTCACAGTGATTGTCTCTGGAACCACACAGATCATACATGAAACTGTATTTTGAATAGAAAGCAGCCTCATGTGCATCAAATATCAGATTACTAATGAATTCTGGTGTGGATCGCTCACAGTCTGAATACAAAAGATCTCCATCTGAAACATGGATTCAGCGACTCAAAGCAGCATCAATACAGTTAAAGCAAAAGATGCATAATTCTGATGGATTACTAAAAATAGAAGTGGTTCTCAAGTGGAATCAGTTCTCGATTCTCATCCGTAGTCACAATTAACACTTTAATATTGTGACTTGGAATGATCACATTTATCAATAAACCTATAATTTTGACATTCATATCACTGAGCACAGAAAAAAGAAGTATTAGATCTGAATCTGAAGATGTTATGCCATATTCATTATATGCCTTGCAGCATATTCACCTTTTTGCCTTGATATTTAACACAACTATATTATTTTTTGCATGCCCTTATTTTTTTTTTCAGATATTTAAATTTTTTTTTTATAGTTGATATTTTTATTCTATATATTTTTTTATTCTTTATTTGTATTTTCTGTGTTATTTGCACATTAGCATCACAGCAAGTTCCTAGTTTGTGAATTCAGTTTTGTTCAATAGAAATGGCAATAAAATCTTTTCGGATTTTGATTTTGCTGGTAAAAGTTGCAGACACCTAGCCTAGCACAATAGGCCTACGATAGTGTTGCTGAGATGTAACTAATAGAAACTCTAAAATCTACTGTAATATGACAAATTGCATACAGTTTGTCAACATTTTTCTTAATAGGAGAATCTGTGCAATATTTATACTATAATGTTATACGAGCATATAGCAAATGTGCTTTTTATTGCCCAATTACCATATTTGAATGTAACACAGAAAAATGTGGCCCTTGACCAGCTCTGACTTTGATTAATTCAGACCCAGCTCCATTTGAATTCGACACCTGTGATTTAAAGGTTGCTCGATGCGGTGAGAGAGATTATAGTCAGTCTGGTCCAAACATCTGCAGCAGAGGATTCAGAATAACTTGTACACAGGATTAACAGATAAGTATTAGTGCGGGGGAAATAATATTAGACATCTGAGCCCTCTTGAGCACTATAGCATGTGACTGAATTATCCCGAAACGACGGCAAGGCAGGATCAGGCTTTTATTCGTACTGTTATACTCCAGCTGATTCTCAAAGAGCTGCAGGTGCTTCGTCTGCTGCCAGAAGTCACGCCTCAGTCACACACCTTATCCTGTTCTCCTTGTGTGTGTCTAACACAATTTAAACAGTAGCCTAACTCCTTTGAAAACATGCACAGGGTCAGATGTAGCGTCCATAGCTCCAATTTATTGCTCCATAAAGATGTTTCCAAAACAGAGTAAAACTGCAACAAAGAAAAGAAAACTGCCCTTAGCATAGCATAAAACATGGCTAAAGATAGCTTATACAAACAGAAAATGCAGATAGAGTAGCTACTGTCTAGCGATCAATCCACTACCATTCATATTTCTAAACATCAATAAAATACACATCTCCAACGATCATCCTGACAAATAAAGCATGTATATTGTGTTCTCACTAATATAAATCAAAACTTACAGACGATGATGTCAAAAGCATGAACAAAAGAGCAGATGGCAGCGGATGAACTTGTTCTTATGTGCTTACTGAGAGAAAAATACAAGATGGCTGACTTCCTGTCACAACTTTCTGTCTCTGACTGAGCTTTCAAAATAAAAGACAATGAAAAACGCTAAATGCAATCTTATACTGAAAAACTATTGCAAAGAACATATTAAAGGCAAAACACTCCCCGCCTGGTATCTGTAAAGATGCCATATAATAAACTTGAACTATCATAAACTAAACATTCAGTCCTTTGTTTTCAGAAGAAGAACAATCTCTAGTGACGGGGCCGAAGAAACTTCTTCACAGATCCGTCTTTAGTTGTCTTGATCTCGATTTTGCGGACTCTTCCATCACGTCCAGGAAAAGTTTGGGTCACAAGAGCCATGGGCCAGTCGTTGCGGCAGGTTTGACTGTCTTTAGCAGAACGACGTCACCTTGTTCGATGTTGGGACTTGACTCTTGCCATTTGTGTCGAACTTGCAATGTGTGTAGATATTCACGTTTCCAACGACTCCAGAACTGGTCAGCTAGTCTTTGCACTTGGCGCCACTGTTGCTTGTACAAGTCTTTTTCAGTGAACTTCCCAGTGGAGGTGGAACGCTTTGCTTACGGGTGAGGAAGCATGGCTGGTGTAAGTATCTGAGGAACTTCTGGATCAAAGAAACGGAGACCAGAGGTCTGGAGTTGATAATAGATGTACTTCTTGCCCATGAGAGTGCACAGGACTTCGTGGGTCAAAGTGGAAGAGTGGGTACGCATGAGCATTGAATCTAAAATCCTCCGTGCAATTCCAATCATGCCCTCCCCACGCGCCGCCCATGTGCGAAGAGTGAGGCGGTGAAGTGCCATGA
This sequence comes from Mugilogobius chulae, assembly GCA_038363315.1. Taxonomy (NCBI): domain Eukaryota; kingdom Metazoa; phylum Chordata; class Actinopteri; order Gobiiformes; family Gobiidae; genus Mugilogobius; species Mugilogobius chulae. The sequence continues at coordinate 16,863,490 of CM076402.1, read as the reverse complement.
ACATCCTTGACTGTTGATGTATTTTTGAACTTCCGATTCTTTCAGCACCTTGTGAAACTCCAACTCTTTGCAAGCACCAACGAAATTGGTTCCGCAGTCTGAGTGTAGTTGTTCAGAGGGGCCACGGAGAGCAAAGAATCTTCTCAAGGAGTTTATGAAGGAAGAAGTGTCCATGGACTCCACAACTCTATGTGGACTGCACGGGTGCTTCAAGCATGTGAAAGAACGGCCCAGCGCTTGTTCTGTGCTACACCACCTTCTTGTGCGCCTGGCAGTGACAAACCAGGGACGAAGACATCCACACCAGTGTATGTGAAGGGAGGTGAAGTGCTCACCGCTCTTGTGGTAGGTCTGACATTTTTTGACTTTCTCTTTTCCCACGGAGTTTCCGACAAGTGACACATCCGGTAGAATGCTGCTTATGCGTCTCTTGCCACCAATCAGCCAGATGCCAGCAGCTCTTATTGCGCCTTCTGTAAAGTACGGCCTTGATGCTCGACCTGCTCATGGTAGTGTCTTATGAGCAGCTAGACACATGGTTTTGCTTGGCCAAAATAACAGGATGCTTTTCCTGATCGTTGAGATCTGCTTGCTTCAGCCTGCCTCCAATCTCTTAGCAATCCATCCGACAGATGACAGGATTCAGTTTTGACAATGAGCTTTTCTTGTTTACGTCGGCTCCTTTCGACAGGACATTGAACTCTTCGGGAAAGTAGGCTCTTTGTACAGCACGAAGGATGACTGTAGTTGCCTTGGATAGCTCGTCGACTGTGTGTGGTTTTTGACCACTGGTGCCATCCATTGCAGCCAGTGGTGTCTTGTTTTGATGACTTGAAAGACTGTGCAACATGATTTGAGAGTTGCGACTGCTCTTTGCAGGACTTCCAGGAAGAGAATTTTCAAATTTCTCAGGATCGAGTGGCTTGTCATTTTGGCTTGTGATGCAACTGGTCACTTGTGGTCTGATGTCCATGTCTGAGTCCGGAATCCACAAGCTCAAAAGTTGCTGCTGGTACTTACTGTTTGTGCTTGTGTAAGAATGCTGGACCTGTAAACCAGTTAGTTTTGGTTAGGAGAGAAGCTTGAACGGATCTGGATGCATGGTCGGGCTTGGGTTATGTTCGGTAGGACGTACCGCCATTGCTTTGGCTCGGTGGACTGACGAATTCTCTGAACTCTGTTGTGGACATATACATAGAAACGTTTAGACTGGTTGTGTATATATCCCAGCACCACTTTACTGTCACAATAAAAGGTGACTCCAGAGTGAGGTCAATCTCTTGCACGATGAGTTCTGCCATTTCCACGGCCNACGCCGTTGTGTCTAGGAGATAAAAATTTTTCACAGACCAACTCCTTTCCGCTGGTGTGTACCATATTTTCACAGGGTTAATCTGGTGTTCCTTTATTTCAGCTGCCTGAGTCCAGTTCAGGAATGTCTGTTCAGTTGTTCCTTCTTTGGTTGTTTTGCTTTGCTCTGGTCGTCGTTCTGCTTCAGTGTGTCCTTTTAGTTTTTTTTTGTTTGTTTGCTGCAGCTGTGCGTGTGTCACATGGTTAACGTGGTTTTTTGTTTTTTTGTTTTTTCTTTTTTTTTGCCGAGCGAGAGGGAGGAGCCGCAGGGGTTCAGGAGTGTGCGTTTAAAAGAGCAATGCCCACAACATCTATGAGAGCAGCGCCTAATCTGTCCACTCCGACTGAAAGCTAAACGCGGAGATTAGCGCGCATCCGAGGTGGGCTGAGGACAGAGTGAAAGAGAGAGAGAAAAGAGAGAGAGAAAAGAGAGAGAGAGAGAGAGAGGTAGAGAGCTCAAATAAAGAAATAAATATAAGCTTTAAAGTTTGACCTCAGCCATATGACTCTTGCAAAAAGCTGCTGAGAGGAGATTGAAACCTGCCCTTTGACCCCTAATAAAAATCATACTGCCTACCATCTCAAAATGCATTCTGGGTATTAAAGAAATGTGCTGCTTTACACAGGAATTTCATGACATGGAGTGATGCCAATAGATGCATGCTATATTTTATCTATTGCATATTTAATGGTTCAAAACATCATTAAAAGAAAGAAAGAAAATAGAAGAGCTCATGCTGAATTTATATAAACAATGCTTCAGAAATCTTGATTTTATGTCAGTGAACAATGCTTTGGCAATATGTTACAACTCACAGAGAAACATTAAAACTGGAATACAAACTAATTAAAGCAACCGTGTCAGAAAATACAGTATAATGTCATTTATTGTAATATTTTTTTTTAGCATCTAAGTGGTATTTTCATTGGTCACAATACAGTGTTGTATTATAAATGGTTAAACACTGAATTTGAGGCATGTCCTCTTTTATAGAAAAAATTTTGTGCCAAATAGAGAAGCAGATATTCAACAACTTTAACCTTGAAACTAGATTCTCAAGCTAACAGGAAAAAGCTCATAGTTTCTGAAATAGGTTTTTAATGGGTTTGAACTATGAAAGAACAAACAAGGTCTGAGGCTCTTTGATATTTAGAACATTATCAATATCAAAACAATTGCATCACCAAAACATATGTTTGTTTTTGCATTTTGGAAACAAACTAGAATCGCTGTAACAACAAAAAGAGATGTAAGTAAAGTATTGAAATCATTGTAGCATTTCTTTAACTATTGAAACAATAAAACAAAGACAAAAACATAATTAAAGTCTGAGAGAGGGTTTAGTGGAGCACGTTAGCGGCAGATGCAAACAACTCCTCCAAGACTCTCACATAACGTCTGTGTGTGCACAACAATAGGCTCCAGCCGTTAGCAAAGCATTTTTAAATCCACATATTTGCATTGTACAACTTGGTATTCCGACTCAGAGCACATGACACCGTTAACCTTGTTTGGAGAGTAACCGTACAAATCTGCTCCGTGGCCGTTTGTCAGTGTAGTCTTTGTTTCACTACATATCCCATAATTCATTGGAATGTATAGTAAAGCACTGGGTCATCGTCTTATGACTTACAAACCGTCAAACTCGTGACAAATCCCATTCTGAGTTGCAACACATGTATATCTCTTATTGTGTGTTATGGTTTGAAATTGAAATACACAAATACATTACATAAACCTCCAAATCTCATTATTGTTTAATTTAAGTCAAAATCCTATCATTATTTCAACTAAATGGCCACTATGAATGATAAAGGCGTATAATTTGTGTCTATACCATGCTATGTAAATAGTGTGTCTTACTTTTCTGGTGTCTCTATTACACAACTATTTTCTTAGCGTCATATACACATGTTTTGGTTGAGGACACATGAAGTTTTATAAGAGGTTTCCAGCTAACTTCAGGTCTGAAGATACAAAAAGCTTGTAGTTGCGTAAAATTAGAAATTATTTTTAGAAATAATCTTTACATTCTCCCATATGAACAACGGTTTTTTTTCTAGATCACCCATATAAACCCATAGTCACTGTCCTGTTCTCCTTGTGTGTGTCTAACACAATTTAAACAGTAGCCTAACTCCTTTTGAAAACATGCACAGGGTCAGGATGTAGCGTCCATAGCTCCAATTTATTGCTCCATAAAGATGTTTCCAAAACAGAGTAAAACTGCAACAAAGAAAAGAAAACTGCCTTAGCATAGCATAAAACATGGCTAAAGATAGCTTATATAAACAGAAAATGCAGATGAGTAGCTACTGTCTAGCGATCAATCCACTACCATTCATATCTCTAAACATCAACAAAATACACATCTCCAACGACCATCCTGAGCAAATAAAGCATGTATATTGTTGTTCTCACTAATATAAATCAAAACTTACAGACGATGATGTCAAAAGCATGAACAAAAGAGCAGATGGCAGCGGATGAACTTGTTCTCATGTGCTTACTGAGAGAAAATACAAGATGGCTGACTTCCTGTCACAACTTCCTGTCTCTGACTGAGCTTTCAAAATAAAAGACAATGAAAAACGCTAAATGCAATCTTATACTGAAAACTATTGCAAAGAACATATTAAAGGGCAAAACACTCCCCGCCTGGTATCTGTAAAGATGCCATATAATAAACTTGAACTATCATAAACTAAACATTCAGTCCTTTGTTTTCAGAAGAAGAACAATCTCCGTGACGGGCCGAAGAAACTTCTTCACAGATCCGTCTTTAGTTGTCTTGATCTCGATTTGCGGACTCTTCCATCACGTCCAGGAAAAGTTTGGGTCACAAGAGCCATGGGCCAGTCGTTGCGGCAGGTTTGACTGTCTTTTAGCAGAACGACGTCACCTTGTTCGATGTTGGGACTTGACTCTTGCCATTTGTGTCGAACTTGCAATGTGTGTAGATATTCACGTTTCCAACGACTCCAGAACTGGTCAGCTAGTCTTTGCACTTGGCGCCACTGTTGCTTGTACAAGTCTTTTTCAGTGAACTTCCCAGGTGGAGGTGGAACGCTTTGCTTACGGGTGAGAAGCATGGCTGGTGTAAGTATCTGAGGAACTTCTGGATCAGAAGAAACGGAGACCAGAGGTCTGGAGTTGATAATAGATGTAACTTCTGCCATGAGAGTGCACAGGACTTCGTGGGTCAAAGTGGAAGAGTGGGTACGCATGAGCATTGAATCTAAAATCCTCCGTGCAATTCCAATCATGCGCTCCCACGCGCCGCCCATGTGCGAAGAGTGAGGCGGGTTGAAGTGCCATGAACATCCTTGACTGTTGATGTATTTTTGAACTTCCGACTCTTTCAGCACCTTGTGAAACTCCAACTCTTTGCAAGCACCAACGAAATTGGTTCCGCAGTCTGAGTGTAGTTGTTCAGAGGGGCCACGGAGAGCAAAGAATCTTCTCAAGGAGTTTATGAAGGAAGAAGTGTCCATGGACTCCACAACTTCTATGTGGACTGCACGGGTGCTCAAGCATGTGAAGAGAACGGCCCAGCGCTTGTTCTGTGCTACACCACCTCTTGTGCGCCTGGCAGTGACAAACCAGGGACCGAAGACATCCACGCCAGTGTATGTGAAGGGGGGTGAAGTGCTCAGCCGCTCTTGTGGTAGGTCTGACATTTTTTGACTTTCTCTTTTCCCACGGAGTTTCCGACAAGTGACACATCCGTGTAGAATGCTGCTTATGCGTCTTTTGCCACCAATCAGCCAGATGCCAGCAGCTCTTATTGCGCCTTCTGTAAAGGTACGGCCTTGATGCTCGACCTGCTCATGGTAGTGTCTTATGAGCAGCGTAGACACATGGTGTTTGCTTGGCAAAATAACAGGATGCTTTTCCTGATTGTTGAGATCTGCTTGCTTCAGCCTGCCTCCAATCCTTAGCAATCCATCCGGACAGATGACAGGATTCAGTTTTGACAATGAGCTTTTCTTGTTTACGTCGGCTCCTTTCGACAGGACATTGAACTCTTCGGGAAAGTAGGCTCTTTGTACAGCACGAAGGATGACTGTAGTTGCCTTGGATAGCTCGTCGACTGTGTGAGGTTTTTGACACTGGTGCCATCCATTGCAGCCAGTGGTGTCTTTGTTTGATGACTTGAAAGACTGTGCAACATGATTGAGAGTTGCGACTGCTCTTTGCAGGGACTTCCAGGAAGAGAATCTTTCAAATTTCTCAGGATCGAGTGGCTTGTCATTTTGGCTTGTGATGCAACTGGTCACTTGTGGTCTGATGTCCATGTCTGAGTCCGGATCCACAAGCTCAAAAGTTTGCTGCTGGTCACTTACTGTTTGTGGCTTGTGTAAGAATGCTGGACCTATAAACCAGTTAGTTTTGGTTAGGAGAGAAGCTTGAACGGATCTGGATGCATGGTCGGCTGGGTTATGTTCGGTAGGAACGTACCGCCATTGCTTTGGCTCGGTGGACTGACGAATTCTCTGAACTCTGTTGTGGACATATACATAGAAACGTTTAGACTGGTTGTGTATATATCCCAGCACCACTTTACTGTCACAATAAAAGGTGACTGTGTCCAGAGTGAGGTCAATCTCTTGCACGATGAGTTCTGCCATTTCCACGGCCAGGACTGCTGCGCAAAGTTCTAGTCTGGGTATGGTGGGCTCGTTTGCAGGAGCAAGTCTGGCTTTCCCTAAGATGAAACCCACGTGAACTTGGCCATCTTCGTCTGTGGTTTTCAAGTATGCTACTGCACCAATAGCTTTTGTGGATGCATCGGAAAAAATGCAAATTCTTTTGCTTAGCTCTGGATGGAGAGGTGGGGGTGTAAGCGCGAGAATATGAAGATGTTCAAGTTCCTGTAGCGAATCTCTCCATGTCTGCCACATGTTATGTTTGTCTTGGGGGAGTGGAGCATCCCAGTCGGTTCCGTCCAATGTGAGTTCTCGTAACAGAGATTTTCCTTGAATAGTTACAGGAGCAACAAACCCAAGTGGGTCGAAGAGACTGTTTATGGTGGAGAGGACTCCCCGACGTGTGTAAGGCTTGTCACTGATGGATACTTGGAAAGTGAAGGTGTCCATTTTGACTTCCCAGCTCAAACCAAGACTTCGCTGTGCAGGCACTGTTCTGCACCTAGGTAAAGGTCCTTGACTTCCTTTGCGTGATCTCCAGCTGGAAATGCTTGCAAAACTCCAATGCTGTTGGATGTGATCTTGTGAAGTCTCAAGTTTGACTCTGATAGGGAAGCTTGGGTTTTTTGCAACAAAGTGATGGCTTCTTGCTCGGTGGGTGTAGAGACAAGTCCGTCGTCTACGTAGAACTCACGCTCCACAAAGTGTCTGGTGTCTGACCCGTACTCCCGTTCTCCACTTATTGCAGCTCTTCTGAGGCAGTATGTGGCCACGGCTGGAGAAGGGCTGTTGCCAAATACATGGACCCTCATCCTGTACTCGACAATGTCTTTGTTGGGATCATTATCTCGGAACCAGAGGAAACGTAAGTAGTCTCTGTGGTCTTCTCTCACAACGAAACAGTGAAACATCTGTTCGATGTCTGCCATAACAGCTACTCTTTCTCTCCTGAATCGAATGAGGACGCCCAAGAGGCTGTTATTCAGGTCTGGTCCAGTGAGCAGAACGTTGTTGAGGGAGATGCCATTGCATTGTGCGCTGGAGTCAAACACAACTCTGATTTGTTCGGGTTTTCTGGGGTGATAGACTCCAAATGATGGCAAGTACCAACACTCACTTTCTTCCGGCAGTGGAGGTGCTAGCTCAGCGTGGTTGTTGTCAAATACTTTTTGCATGAATGCAACAAACTGTTCTTTCATCTTTGGCTTACGTTCCAGTGTGCGCTGTAGCGAAGAGAGACGTGTCATGGCTTGGTCTCGATTGTTTGGCAGAGGAGATCTAGGTGACTTGAAAGGGAGGGAGCGACCCAACTGTTGGACTCATCTTGAAAAACTTGTTCGTCCATTACTTTGAGAAACTGTTCGTCTTCTATAGAGAAAGCACGCTTGTCATCGTTGGCAGTTCTCGCAAAGACTGTGAGGCCGAGAGAGTCTGTGTCCTTTGTAGTGTTAATGTGAGAGAGTCCGGTGGTTTGATTGGGACTGATTGCTTGTTTGAGATGGACGTGGCTCATGCATGGCCTGAAAAGAGTGGGTCTGCCATCCTCAAGTATGTTTGTTTTGTAGCTGAAGACTTCAGGTTTATGGACTTTTCCCAAACACACGTCACCAACTAACACCCATCCAAGGTCAAGTCTTTGTGCAAAGGGTGTGTCACCAGGTCCGTTATCTGTTGTCTCACCTTATGAGCGCGAAGAATGTCACGGCCTAAGAGAAGAAGGATCTGGGCGTCTTTGTCCAGAGCTGGAATTTCTTTAGCAAGATCTTTGAGGTGAGGGTGGTGGAGAGCAGCCTCTGGTGTTGGTATTTCCTCACGGTTGTCTGGTAAATCATCACATTCGATCAGTTCTGGGAGTGAAAGGCTAATACCACCATTAACTGCTGCAATCTGAACCCAGTTGCTCTCCTGCCAGATGCTATTGTGAGGCCTGCACACGTCTTCAGGGTGTAGGGGTATGTGTCAGCTTTGATCTGGAACACGTTGAAAAACTGTGACCTGGCAAGAGATTTGTTGCTCTGATCATCGAGCATTGCATACATTTTCACAGCTTCTTCTGGATGTTCTTTTGGATAGACTTTGACGAGACAAATCTTTGAGCAAGACTTTGACTTGAGATTGTCGCCACAAACTTTGGTGCACAAAGGGCTGATGACTGGAGGGGCATTAGTACTCTCTTTTTCCTGCTCCCCGCCATCATCTTGTGAGGGATTTGAGCTTTTGTTTGTCCATTTGGGGGACCGGGGTGAAGAGCTGTTATGTGACTTTCACTTTCGCACTCGTCACATTTCAGTGTAACTTTACAGTCACGGGCAAGATGAGAAGAGGAGGCGCAACATTTGAAACAGATGCCTTGTTCTTTTAAGTAAGCTTTTCTTTCTTCAAGAGTCTTTAATCTGAAGCCACGGCACTTTTTTAGGGGGTGGGGCTTATTGTGGATAGGACACTGTTTGGTTACATCATCTTTGGGTGCTGCTTCACTTGAGTTGTGTCGTTAGTGACCTTGGTCTTGTGCACTGAGATCGCAGTTCTGGGATTTGCACGCTTTGGAGGAATTGTGCGTTCTGTCTGGCAGTTACTTATTGAAGGTGTAAAGCTGGGATCGTTTCTTGTTTTAGCTTGGTAGCAAATGAAAGACGTGAAGTAGGAGAATGGTGGATAACTGACCTGATAATTCTCTTTATAAATCGATCCCTGAGCGAGCCACTTTTCCTGCAGGTTGTATGGCAACTTCTCCACAATAGGTTTTATGCCACGTGCAGTGTCTAGATATGCCAAGCCCGACAGGTAGCCATCTTTTTTAGCGATAGTAGCTCATTTAAAAGATCTCCCAGCTCTCTCAACTTGTGATTGTCTTTATTTGTAATCTTTGGAAAGTTGTCAAGTTTTGTGAAAAGAGCATTCTCTATCACTTCCGGAGCACCATAACATTCGTCGAGCCTTTTCCATGCTGTTTTTAATGCATCTGCTGGATTAGCTAGATTCACTGCTCTCAGACGTTTGACATGTTCGGCTGATTCCTTCCCAAGCCATTTAGCGAGTAAGTCCAGCTGTTCACTGGCTGTCAGATCCAAGTCTCTGATTGTATTAGAAAAAGAGGACTTCCATGCTCTGTACGTTTCTGGACGGTCATCAAAGTGAGAAAGGCCAGTGCTGATAAGCTCTTTGCGTGCCAAGTACTTTGCCATGTCCATTATAACTGAAGATTCTGGAACACTTGTGTGAGATGTGTCAGCATACTTTGGAAAGTTTACCTTGGGTTTAGGATTGTTGCGCTCTGACTCTTCATTGTTTTTGAAGTGACCTTGAGTAGTTGGTTGGACAGGTGGAAAATGCTAGGTACCATTTGGTGAGCATGAGGGGACAGTGGTCTGTGTTGACTTTGTGGTAGAACAGGCCAGAAGTCTTTCGTGACATATTCTGATTCTCTGAAGACGAATGGTGTCGGAGGATTGCGGTGAGGCTCAATAGACTGCTCTGATGGTTCTGGCAAGTAGACTGTTTCAGGGCTTTTGTCAATGCGAGCATTTTGGTCTTGAATGTAGTCGCTTACACGTTCATGTGCGTTTGGACTGTAACAGGCGGACTTCTTCTGCTACGCACTTCCTCATCCTCTAGTTCTGCTGCTGCTTCCAATACTTCTGCTTGGGCGTTAGCAGCTGCAGCCTCTCTTTCATACTTTAGTGCTTCTAAATTGGCTTCAAGTTTGGCTTTTTCAACTTTGATACTTTTCTCTCTCTCTGCAAAAGCTGCACGTGCGCGGGCAGCCTCTGCTATGGCTCTTGCTTTTGCTGCTGCAGTGCTCACAGATGATCTGCCTGAACTGGAACTTTTAAGGCTTTTAACTGATGCACCATCTTGATGCAGCTTTGGTCTAGCGTCTTGTTGTGCTTCATCCATGTTTGGTGTTGCCTTGCTGCCGTATTGTTGTTAGCTAGTTGCGTAACGTCTTTTTACTATCCTGTTCTCCTTGTGTGTGTCTAACACAATTTAAACAGTAGCCTAACTCCTTTTGAAAACATGCACAGGGTCAGGATGTAGCGTCCATAGCTCCAATTTATTGCTCCATAAAGATGTTTCCAAAACAGAGTAAAACTGCAACAAAGAAAAGAAAACTGCCCTTAGCATAGCATAAAACATGGCTAAAGATAGCTTATACAAACAGAAAATGCAGATAGAGTAGCTACTGTCTAGCGATCAATCCACTACCATTCATATTTCTAAACATCAATAAAATACACATCTCCAACGATCATCCTGAGCAAATAAAGCATGTATATTGTTGTTCTCACTAATATAAATCAAAACTTACAGACGATGATGTCAAAAGCATGAACAAAAGAGCAGATGGCAGCGGATGAACTTGTTCTCATGTGCTTACTGAGAGAAAATACAAGATGGCTGACTTCCTGTCACAACTTTCTGTCTCTGACTGAGCTTTCAAAATAAAAGACAATGAAAAACGCTAAATGCAATCTTATACTGAAAACTATTGCAAAGAACATATTAAAGGGCAAAACACACCTGCAGAGAGAAAACGCAACACGCAAGAAATGAAGAACCCAACAGACAAGCTGCTCTATATTTGAGCTCCATTCAATCAAGGTCCAGGTGCATCATGGATATTATAAACGATTTATTTTTATGTATCTGCAAGGATAATGAAGTATCATAATACAGTCATGTCTGTGCTAAACTTTAGTTCCAAGATGTTTTAGTTTGTTAGATTAACTATTCACAGCCCTTGAAATTTGTCGTGATGTTTGGAGATATCAGACTGCACAGCAAGAACTACAAGTGTTCTGATTGGCTGTCAGGTGTGTTGGAAGCTGTAGAATACATTTGTGTATTATCAATGAGCAACATAAATCTATAACATCAATTAATACTGATGTGAATACATTTAAGTGAGGTTAAAACGATAGCTGTAGCTTCAAAGTCCGACAATTCAAAGGCTGGAACCATTTTAAAATGCTTTTAATTTAGGAATACTTTTTAAAAACACAATCAAGCACTTTCTTAATAGGGACATACAAGGTGAAACGGCGTATTTGCTGCCTGACAGAAGAACACAACCTATATTTGAAGGAACCGAATATTAAAAATGTGGAAACTAACCAAAACCAAACTCCAGTTATGCCTTTAAAGAGGAAAGTAAAACTATAGCACTGATAAATAAATTTGTAATATAGGCACATTAAAAGCTCTAAAAAAAAAAAAAGAAAAAGACATTAGATCTACACCAGTACAGACAATTTTTGTCAAGAACAGATGGGATATCCAAGGGCTACTTTGATTTTGGTGTAACAAGACTGAATGTGCATTTTCTGTATCAATTGTCATAATCAAATATAATATATACCTATTATTTTTAAGGCAGGGTGTTCATTTTAGAGCTATTGGGGTCAACTCCTATTTGTTTTGTGCACTGTGTAACTTACGGGAGGTAAAAAAAAAGTAAGACAATGCAGTAGAAATGGAAAGTTAAAACCATATTTGTAACATCATTAATAATGATAATTGTATGCTATTCCCAAACATACAGACCAAATAATCCATCTGTATTATCTCACAGACACAAGTTTGCAGTGTCCCGTCTACGTCTTAAAGAACAATTATTGTGCAAAATACAAATATTGTTTTTAGCATGACTAGTGTTGCTAACATTATCATGAGTGCAAACTCGCTCTGGCTTTTGAAAGTTGTAGGAAGATCTTATAGTTTTTCTCATGGTGAAAAAATTAGAAACTCAGATTGCGTTATGTCAAACTAAGAAATATATATGAACTGTTATAAACAAGTTTTAAGTTGAATAATTGTAATAATTTCAGTTCTGTTAGTTTAAGTTTATAAGTGAGTAGATTTTGGGCACAGAGCCTTTAATGCCCCTCTCTCCCTTCCTCTGGCTGCTAACCATCTGTATGCTTTGGTTTGTGGCAGGGCATCCCCGGCTGATGGGACACGCGACCTCTTGAAGGAGAAATTTATTGGTATGGATTTTGTGTGCCGCGGCTGGTGCATTGAATCAGTGTGACCAAGCAGGCGGGCAGAGGGAAATGGGCCTGCTCTCAGAGTGAATTATACGCAGTCACACACTCAATTTACCCCTGCAAACCTAGTTAGAGAGCCAACAGGAGCGACATGCAGCCACAGAAAACATGCTAGGGGCCTGCGTGCTTTAAGACGTGCATACATAAATAAATACACATGCCATATTAGTTGACAGGATTAAAGACGCTAAGTGGATGCAAAATTAAATTGGTTTTCTCGTTTGCGCTGTAAATTGATAAAACATTTACAGCAATGGGAGCGCATTTGTGGCAAAAGACTTGGGTAAGTGGTCATTACTGATTAAAAGCCAGTTAAATAGACAGTAAGCGACGGTAATGTTTCTGCAATTAAATGTTGGGTAGTTTGCTATGAAAAGAGCTCAAATGTGATAACTGCAATTGTTTGTGTTAAATAATGGAAAAGAATGGACATGGTGAGAAAACGACAATTGTTACAAAGTGGTTAAAGTGGCACAATGCTTATTTTCTTTTTGTAGTAAGTAAGCTTTATTTGTTTAGCACTTTAGACATAGTCACAAAGAGCTTCACAAAGAGACCCCTTCTCCACTCAGTGATAATAAGCAGAGGCGATTCGCCAAACACCTGGCACCTCATTCTCCGACCAACACCAAGCGTTCCTTAACATGCATATTTTCGGTTGGTGGGGAAACCGGAGTGCCTGGAGGAAACACGTGCAAACTCCACACAGAAAGGTCCAGGCCGAGCAAGAGTCAAACCCGCAGCCTTTTTGCTGTGAGGCCAGAGCACTATCAGTGTTTCTAACATAACTTTATGAACGAGTTTCAGTTAGTTACATTAAATGTACACTGTGACTGCAGACCTTATCGGTGGAAAGTCTGAAATCACATTTTCGCCATGGAGATAATACTTTGTCAAATGGTCTATATTTAGCGCTTTTCCACCTTACAAGGCACTCAAGATGATTTGTTTATCAACACGGGGGATGCACGGGCAACTGGAGAGCAGAAAGAGATGCAGCTGACTGACACAAGCAGTTGCATCAACTCAACGCTGTTGTCAACTACAAGAGGATGGTGTAATCCCTCATTCATCAGGAGTGATCCATGAGGTCTTCAAAGTTGTCACGTGGACAGCGTTTCCGAAGATCAAGACGTTTCAACTTTCATCCCAAATGTATTTGAAATGATTGAAAATAACTTTCGGATGAGTCAAATTTCAAAACATCTTGATCTTCAGGAACGCTGTCCAGATGACAACTCTGAAGACTTTCTACAAACTAGAAGAGTTTATCACTGTGCTTATAAACTTTGTCTTTACGACTCCTACGTGTTACATTCAGGTGAGTGAAAAAAATGGCGAGAAAAATGCTGCCTCAAGTTTCAGGAGCCAGACGTTTGTTACTGGTTCATACCTGATCAAAACAGCCAGCTCTCGTCCCGTTTAGTTGTTTTGATCAAAGAAGTTGCCCCCAGTCATCTAGATGGACAGCGTCTCTTTTTGCAGGCTACATGCATAGTAGAGCGGAAACTGACGTCGACTGATATGGAGAGAAATGCGTGGTGCTATCAAGTTAAATTAAGGTGAAGAGATGTGCTTCCTTACTGTAAAAAGCATGATTTTTCCAAGCAATTTCTTAGTATAAAAAATGGGAATGAAAACACATTATAGATACAGTATTTGCTTAATGTTGTGGGGAATATTCCAAGACAAAGACATTACCATGGAGTCAAGTAGCTTAAAATGGACACTGAGTAACTTTTTGACCTAAAAGAGAATTGAATAAAAGGAAGTTTTTATAAGTTTTTAATGGAATATCACACAATTATCACTGTTAACAATCCACTTCTAAATAGTTACACAGTACACCTTTAATTTAGCTACAAATATTCAAGTAATATGCTAATTACTTGGAATATCTTGATGTTTGGATTTTTTTGTCCCTCATAGTGTGTGGACATCACAGAGCACTCTTTTCTCTGCCAGAAGGAGGAAGGATTTCAGAGTTGTGGGCTTGTTTTCTCTTTGCACAACACATTTGGACAGCGTTTAGAAGCGTGTGCGCATGTGAATGAGCCGTGTTTTTTCAGGAGCCTCTCACTTGTGCACACACAGACTCGTGATGCAGAGTCACAGAGGAACACGCGAGCAGATTGGTGGCTGGGTGAAGAGGCCGATCAGACGCACTCCTGCTAACGGTTTGAGTAACACAATCTGGTGTGTAATTTCAAACAGCTGTCTGCCCCGCCACAGGACACGCGGAGGGGCGGAGGGCCAAAACACCTTGATGATTCACCGCCTGCAAAATGAAGATGAATATTTTATATGGAGCGGCATTAAGGGCTTTTCACCACACTCATTCAGATCAAACGCAACAGGCTGGCACTGCTCCTGCTCTGTCGGCTGTAACATCATCACGTACAGTCAGACGGCGGTTTCAGTTACAGGAGCAAAACCAGGCACATGCTCAAAAACAAGATACTTGCTGTTCTTCTACATCTGTCAGTGTAAAAGCTGCTATATAAATAAAATAATGTATTCATTCATAATTCATTCTACCGTTACATTCAGGTGAGTGAAAAAAAGGTGAGGAAAATCTCTGACTCAGGAGCTAGACATCTGTCAGACTGGTTCATGCCTTATTGAAACAGCTAAATCTCATCTCATTTTGTTGTTTTAATCAAAGAAGTTTCTCCAGCTAAGCAGATGGACAGCGTCTCTTTCCACATGGGGCATACGCAGTGACTTCAACAGATAATCCCTCACTGTTCCTGTTTTTAGTGGTAGAGGAAATCGGATCATCCAGAGGAACCTACACAGACACAAGGAGAACATGCCAACTCCACATTAATCTTCTTGCCAGAGCGTTTACTGCTGAGCCACTGTGTCACATAAACAATACCAAACGATATTATGTTCACAGAATCAATTACTTCACAAAGAAACATGATTATACATATAAATGTAAGACGTGATTGCAGTTAATTGCTTTAAGATACGTTACAAGAAAGTATTATTGTAAATGAGAATGTGACAGTTAAACAGCCACAGTGGTTAAAGACAAAGACATGTTGCCCAGCGTCATCTACACATATGTTTTGAATGTGAATAAATAATGACTGATGTTAGAGAAAAGAGTGTTGTTGTGTCTGGCACGTTATATTGTATAATATAAGATAAAACATGGATTAGATATCCATGTACTATCTTGCCACTGACACATATTTCTCTTATCCTTTCATAAGCTTATTTAAACCTCATGTGGAGGCATCTGAAAAGTGTGAATGGACAGTAGGTGTGACAATGCAATGTGTTCAAAGCATCTGGCCTGTGCTAACACAAGACAACCAGGCGCAGTGGTCCCCAACACATGGATGTGGTAGTTCTACATCTTTTCCAGCTAGCTTCTTAAAGCCCATACCATGACAGATTTTTAGTTTGGTGCAATTGATGTAAATATGTATCATAGTAAACAGCAGGTTGCAACTTGTGAAGAAATTGACAAAGAAAAGTAAAATTGCAGAAATAATTTGAGTCTTAAAGGAGACCTTTTGGGATTTTTCTGTATATTTAGGAAGAAACTAAGGTATATGCAGCTCAATAATTCACATTTTGTTCATTATAAAACACAAAAATAATCTAAAACGGCTTAGAATAGAAACAGGTTCATTGACTTCCTTTTTAAAACTGCAAAACTGATCATTTTACTTCATTGTAAAATTTTACTTTAATAAGCCAATTATTTTAAAATGTCTGAAAATTATTTTTTGTTGTTGGAAAGTGTCTCTACATGACAATTTTGAACCTTACATGTTTTACTTGCCATCCTACATTTTGAGTAATTGCAAATATATACAGATAAGTGGGCGGGGATAGATGGTAGGTGAAGACAGGAATTTTCTGAGCGCTGGAGCATCAGCTTTAGGACAATACAAGATGACAAAAAACATGCATGAATCAATCAATCATCCAAATACAACTTTGGGTAAGCTAATGTGAGAGAACACTGCTGTAACATGATCCAAAACTCAGAAAAGTACATTTTACATAATAGGTTCCTTATAAAATGTCATCCATGTGTGTCATCAAACTGCCAACATGCAAAGACAGTTTAAGCCTCATCAAAACAGTCAAATGGACAAAAACAAAATGTTCAGAAATTGTTTTAGATATTTTAATCATTTTCATTATGTTTCACAGAATGAAGTGGAATAACCCCTGCCGTACACCGAGTGCGAGTTTAGTGCGAGGCGAGATGCGCATGACTCTCGCAAGACTTAGAAAGTGTTTAAAACCAATGCGCTCTTGTACACAGACCTCAGAGCAGTGCGCGTGCACGTCCGAGAGTTGCGCGAGTGTGCGCAAAGAATCCGTAGAGAGTCTATTTTTGTCAGAGGTCGCAGCGGTCGGATGCGACTTTCAAGTCATATTACAAGCATTCTCACGGTAATCAACGTGATCCACGCAGTTTTGGGCATAACAGACCGAAGTGGACTGCTGCTGGTGTACAAGGCACTTCGCAGAAACCTCAGACATGTGTTGGACCGAACTCGCCTCGCAGTCTGTGTACCGGAGGCGTTAGATCTATTAGCCTATTAACTGTAAAGCTGCATTCAGAAGATTGACCTAGATTAATAATTAATGTTTTTCTTGTATGAAAAATAATAGACCAATAGACTTGCAGGTCTGAAACCTGCTGTCTCTGGGAGCTGTTATTGCTTTGGCTGTGATGTTTGACAGTATGGCATTAGCCTTTACTATCTCTATGAAAACAAGCTGAAGACACAACTAGGTAATGAATTCTCCAACATTGCATACCCACAAGAAAAGTTAAAGTGTACTCATTTATTCTCATGAAAAAAATGCTGTATGTGATGTGTGCATGGTCTTCGCTTTTTACCTTGTTCCACCTTGTGTAGCACCAAGATAACATCTGACAAACCAAGTTCACTTTTGCCTCTAATTCCTTGTTTGATGTCTTTAATCCTTGCACAATCATCAGTATCTGTTACACACATCCTCAGGTGACTCCCATCGATTCCTGCTGTGTACATTTTTAACAAATCATCACTGTCCACTGCCAAATCGGCCTCCGTTAATTTAATGTTTAACTTTTAACTAAGGCTTGGGCATCAGTCAATACAGTGCAATTACACACAGGATATGATGGCCAATGATAATCCCCGGGAGCTGTCTTGTAAAATCAATCAGAACAGTGGAGACAATGCTTCTGCAGTGACGAGCGAACAGTGCGTTTTAGCAGCGGCGAGGGAAGCTTTTGATAGATGGACCTATTGTCTGAGAAAGGCAGGGAACAGATTGTGATTAATTTTCAAACGCGGAGCCATTTGCCGCGAGTATAATATAAAAAAGTCCATCTTCTGTTCACTAATGGCGAGTGCAAGAGAGTGTGCACCTTAATATTATAGTTCTTTCATTCTGATCACACGGAGATGAGCACTTCTCATGCAAATGATTAAGTCCGTCTTATCGTGTTCCTCTCATAATGGTATAGAAGAGCTAATATTAAGTAAGGAAAAGATTTGCTTAGTAATAACAGGCAAATGTGTCCCAATGTTTTGACAGAAAAGGAAATTTGAGGTTTATTAAGAGGCCATTTTTTTGTTTTTATCACTTGCTAACACGGTTTGTCACTACATCTGCACAGATTGTGAGCTGCAGTGGATTATATTTTTGCTTTTTGGGGCTATCTTCAAAACCTTTGGACTCCGACATGTAGCAGGGTAACTTGAAGATGTTTGTAACATTTTTTTGCAGCCTTTTCTCACAGATGTATGTGTCTATCACACAATTTGAAATGATTTCTATTATTTGCAAGCCTGTTTATTTAGCTACCTTAGGATGTAAAGATGTGTTGTTATTCATAAATAAAAACGAAATCCTAATCTTAACCAACTCCAAGAATCAGACCCAAACTTGCCCACTTTTATAACTTCAGACCTAAACTTATCCATTGACCTAAAAAAAAAACTCCTATGGGCCCTGAATCAAAACGTGTCTATACGACGCCAAGAAATTGGGAGTGTAATAGACACTCAAGAATAGGAAGAAACGATGTCATGACACACGGTGTGTTATAGACAAACAATACATGAGAACACGTTGCCTTTTAAGACATTTTGATTTGGAGGATATGTTGTATGCAGCACAGTCTCCGAAGAAAACACAAACCTACAACAAAATGTCACAAACGTACGATATGTTTTCACGCCTTTTTTACATTAAGATGTTACAAAAAGCCAAGACGGAAAATAACAAAACATTTTGATTAAAGCTACGTGGTGACACTTTCTTTGATCTTGACGAGTAAATCTTAATCTGCCTGAGCCCCAGTCATCAACGTACCCATTTTAGTAACTTGAAGCCAAA
>CM076402.1:16799175-16811770 GCA_038363315.1 Mugilogobius chulae | reverse complement strand
AATCAATAAAGGTTACAGACCAAACATGACCTAAATATGTATAACAGTGTAGTTTAACTTGGATGCCCACAAACACATTTCTGCAAATTAATTAATGATAAAGTTCTTCATATTCAAAGTTAAACTATGTATCCACCACCTGCTCCACCACCTCAGAAATGTTTTTATATACATGAAAAGTGTTTGTTGTTGTACTGTGAGACAAAACTAAAACGCCCATTGAGACAAGCAGTGGAAGACCCTCATCCACATAGTCCAACTTTGAAGTCATCTTTCAGCTACCACCTTGCTGATTCACAATTTGCATGTTCTAGAAAAGAAAGGAAGAAAGAAAGGAAAGATTGCTTTGCGGTGCCATTCAAAATTCACTCTATTGTTTCTGAAGTTTGAAGCAGTTTATTGACGTCATGTGGATTGTTAATCATAAATCTCAAAGAAACAGGTCCATTCAAATATTGCACACAATATTCCATATTGAAAGGACATGGATTTATAAGGACACTGCTGATGGTCAACTCTGCTGCATCGGGGTACTGTGATCAGTGGAGAAATTGTGTTCAATGCAATAATGCAAAGACACTGAATTGCCTATTGTACTCTATTCTAGCATTGTAGCCTTTGCATTTATATTAAAACTACTTTAACCTTAACTACCTTACTGTCTATTAATTATCAGTGTAACATAGCTTAGTAGATAATTGGTTCTCATTTTTGTTTATTTATTTTTTGCATATAATTGCATGCTGGACTTTTGTCGTTGAGTATTACTTGTATTTCTCGTCATTATCCATTTCTGAAGAAAAGGTAAAAACAAATCTATTTTACATTTGTTCTCACTAAAATATTGTTCTTGTAAGGAATCGTGTCCCTCTGTTTTTGCCCAATCTCTCTGATTCTGGGAGCAGTGAGTGCCACAGTGCAGCTCTAAGGGGACAAATCTCCACATCTTCTTCCTAGGCTGGCAACCCACTCATAAGCCTGAGCTGTGTGGGAGCTTTGCTCAACTTTCTTGCTGTGAGACAAGAGTGCTAGCCACTGTGATACCACATTTTCAACTAGTACAGAGCAATTTATTAAACAAAATCAAGAAATTGTATTTCAGTAGCATCACATTGTTTGTGCAGTTTAGTAGCGCCATGGTTAGTGCTCTGTTCTCATAGCAAAAAGGTCCGAGGTTCAAATCCCCAGTCTTTCTATGTGAAATTTTCTTGAGATCTCTCACCACTAAAATCCTTTCCCAAAAAAGAAATTTTGAATTTCAGTTGGACTTTCCTGGTCAAATAAAAGGGTCAATAAATAAGTAATGGTTTGGGGTTTTTGAATGAAGAGGTTGACACCCAATCCTCTGTTAGTTCGGCAAAGTCAGACTTTGGATAAGATGTTGTGTTAAACGGAAGAGATGAAAGGTTTACAGTTTATGGTAATGACATCAATAGTAAAAAGCCTTTTGTATATTCAAGTCTAAAATCAACACGACATCAAACTCGTTTTTTTTTTTTTTACACCACCACATCCCCGCCCTATCGGTTTATAATTAACTCTTCTGTTCTTAAGTAAAGTTTTAAATGATCATAGCTGCCTTAAATAACATGTTCATTCTACAGCAACACAAATATAACCTGTGTTGTATAAATACTTACAGTTACAATGAGACTGACATTTATCTGCTGTATTAACAGAAACACACAAACACAATAATGAGACATTCCATCAAAAGTTATTAAAGCTGGTTGTTGTCTATGTGTTTTAATACTGTTGTTTTCCCACTGCAGCCTTTTATTGCTCCCCAGCTTTAATACATTCTCTGCCTTTGTGTCTGTTTTGGTAGAACAAAACTAAAGGTACTATTTTTGTGCTTTTAAACTGCTTTCCCCAGTCCAGCCTAAAGCTCTGTGGTGAGTGCATGCATACTATAAATGTCTCCTTTAGGCTGATACCTTTTCTAAAAACATAAACAAGGGGGAAAAGGACCATGTGAAATTATTTATTGTGTTCTTAAGACTAACACTTCCATTTAATTGTGAGCGGATGGGCACTCACAGACAGGAGCGTGCATGCATTGGACTGCCGGCATTGCGAGACCACAAGTTCACAGGGTGCACACTCAACTTGGGCGCTCACTCATTAACTGACACATGCACAGGGAAGAACACTTGCTTCGAGTTTTGGGCTTATTTCATGTCAGATTAATTACAAAGCTACCAGATGCACTTACTTGCGCTCACTTGGTGTCCTGTTTATTCTTTCTCATAACTTCACAAAAGAGAAGATCCGAACAATCAAAGTACAACATCCAGCTTACTGGAAGGACTGACGAGTGAGGGCCTCTCGTTACTTTTCAGGAAAAAGCCTCCAGTGCCTAACTGGAGTTCAGACCAGATAAAATGTTACACCGAGCTCACAGTGCCTCCTGTCCAAATCCTGATCTGAATCCGTCTGACTCCGGTGGCCGCTCACACTGCGACACTGTGATGTACGGACACTGCCGGCATCGCTCAACTCAGTTCATGTGATCATTGAGTACATGCCTATGTAAACAACGAACACACCAAGTTTTGAGCTTATTTCATGTCGGTTCATTTTCTGTTTAATTTTTTGCCAAACAATGGATTAGCACGGGCTAATACTCCTGTATAAGTCAAAAGTTTTTACGTATTTGTTTAAGTAGTACTGTAATGATTTTATTTTGAAAATCACCGAACACACTTCACCAGTGCTCGCTTGGTTTCCTGTTTGTCGTGTCTTGTTTTCACAACTTCACCAAAAGTAAGGTAAAGTAAGGTAAGGTATACTTTATTGTCCCCGTAGAAATTTGTCCTCTGCATTTGACCCATCCTTCAATGCCTCTGGGGCATCTCCTCAGGAGCAGTGATCGCAGCAGTGCAGCGCTTGGGGACCCATCTCCAGATGTTGTTGCTAGGCTTGGTCAGGACTACCGTAGCTGGAGGATATTATCCTAACGTGCATGTTATTGGTTGGTGGGGGAAACAGGAGTGCCCGGAGAAAACCCACCCAGACACGGGGAGAAACATGCAAACTCCACACAGAAAGGCCCGGCCCGTGCGGTAATCGAACCCGCGACCTTCTTGCTGTGAGGCAAGAGCGCTAACCTCTCAGCCACTGTACCGCCAGTCACGGTGGCGGTCCCTTCAAATGGAAAAGATCGGGACGGGACAGATTGCCTCTTTACTTTTTGAGAAAAAAAAAAAGCCTCTGTACGTCAGACCGGAGTACTGAATAGATGCAGAATGAGCCAGGTGGACAGGGTCACACTTACCAACTGCATATTAGCATATCAATTTGTAATAAAATAACAATGAAACTTATGTACAGCTGTGTTTTTAATGGGGACAATTTAAGTAAAATCCATTTCTTTGACATAATAAACATCAGTTCTCTCCCCATTGGTGGACTCAAGTTGTATTTATGCATGTTTGAATAATCCTGTATTGTCTCGCAAGAGTCTTCTGAAAATGTCTGTTTTCACATATCTCTGTATTTACTTCCAATTTCTTAAACAAAACAAACAAACAAAACAGAAGAACAAGAAGTCAATAAACTTGTTTCCATTCATTCAAGTCATTTGAGATAAATCGCCTTTTAATTATTCAATACTTTTTGATTAATTGCACTCATACACATTTCAATATACCTATCGCAAAACAAGATCTTAACACAAAGGAAAGACATGAATCTCTTTTAATGCAGTGTGTGACATTTAGCCTTTATGTTAGAACAGAAGAAGCAATTTGTGCAAAAGCGCTAAATGTTATTACAAAAGGTATAAAGTCAGCTAATGCTTTTAAGTTTCAAACCGCCTTCAAACACTTGCGTGACTTCTAATTCCTACAGTGTTTTAGTACTTCTGGCAATGCATCTTTATGAAAACAACATTCTTTCTCAAACACTGCTTACCTTCCATATTGTCTTTTTTGACAGCTTCTGCGGTGCACAGCTGAAAACCCACAAGGAACTAGTGTCGTACATAAAAAAAAAATAAATACACATGCTTTTCTTTTGGTCTGTGTTGCTGCTGTGAAAAGTCAGACCTGTCCAGCCCACCTACAGCCTTGGTACAAAGCGTGTTATGTGTGTGTCCTTATATATCAGTGTCCACAGTCAGAGGAGCCTGCGCCCTGCTTGAGTCACGGCCGATACAATCAGACGTCAGATCGCGCGCGCCTTGCGTCTCTTTGGCCTCCGGCGTTTCAGCTTTAGAGGTGAAGAAAGGTCTAAACCAGGGGTCACCAACCTTATTACAGCCAAGAGCTACTTCAGACGTGCTAAAGCTTTGGAGGGCTACCACTAAATTAAAAAATCTAAAATGCTTAAAATGTATAGCTGTTTACATTTATATTGTACAGTTACACTATGTATGTTCAACTGAGCTATTTAAGAAAGAAATAACAGTTATATCTGTAAATAAAATGCATTTGTTTCTTTGTCAAGATGACATTTATTTTGTGTTGAAGAACACATGATAAAGTCACAACTTCACAATGCCAGGTAACACTTGTGCATGGAAAGAATTTACTTGAACAAAGCAGATTGCATTTAAATCAAATAGGAAGTGAATCCTTACAATCTGACAAACAACTCAAAACAAAAAAATCACTGTCTATATCTGTCAGTGAGAAACCTGACATTGCATGCTGTCAACTAATTTATTGTAATCTGGGGAATAGTTTGACACAGCCACTCTAAGCGAGTCTTGTAGATGTGAGTCTGTTAGGCATGTTCTGTGCTTATTTTGATAAAGTTCATGTTTGAAAAAGCGGACTCACAGAGATAGGTTGAGCCAAACAGACAAGCAACCTTCATAGCTGCTGTGGAGACCCCTTTGTATTTGACAGGGTCCACAAGGCTCCAGAAGTTCGGCATGCCCTGATATGCTTTGAGATTAATGTCATTCTGAAAAGTTAGTATTTCCATTTCTAGCTGCCCTGCTTCCAAGTTGAATGCTGCACTTAATTTCTCAACTGTACCTTCCACAGATGTAAAAGGGTTAGAAGTGAAATACACACATGGCTCAATCTCATCAAAATCATTAAATCTACTGGAAAACTCCTCCATAAGTCTTGTTATCACCTGGCAGTATTTGTCAACAGCTTTCTCAAAAGCTACTGAAGCAAGTGTTGATTCAGTCATTACTTTTTGTACAGAAGGGAAATGTACAACATTTTTCTTTTGTAAATGAGCAGAGAAATTCTCATTTTTGCTTTAAATGCATTTACAGCACTTATCATGTCTGTGACAGTCTTACCTTTCCCTGCAGTTCAGTGTTCAGATAGTTCAGTTTGTTGTAATGTCAGTTAGAAAAGCAAGGTCAAGAATCCACTCAGTGTCCTCCAGAAGCGAGGTGTCTTCCTCTCTGGATTTCATGAACTCCTTTATTTCATCCTTAAGTGCAAGAAAACGTTGTAAAATCCGTCCTCTGCTGAGCCACCTGATCTCTGAATGTAACAACAGGTCACCGTATTCCGTGGACAGCTCTTCCAAAAACGTCTTGAATGTCTGTGTTGCTTGGCTTTGGAACGAATGCTGTTGATTATTTTTACAACCGGGGACATAACGTGATCAAATCCTGTTACTTTGGCGCATATTGCCTGCTGGTGAATAATACAGTGGTAATGTAGAAATGGTGGAAAATCTGGGTCACTTTTGCAATGCGCAATAAAGCCTGCGCGGCGACCAGTCATCGCTGGTGCGCCATCAGTTGTTATTGAGACGAGCTTCTCCAGAGGCACTTTTTTCTCGACTAAGAAACTTTTTCATCACCTCGTAAATGTCTATCCCCCGTGTGGTAGTCTTGAGTGGCAACAGCGCTAGGAGCTCCTCTTTAGTAGAAAAATCAGCGAACACCATCCGAATAAACACCATGAGTTGAGCGATGCTGCTGTTGTCCACGGACTCGTCGCACTGGAGGCTGAACCACTTGCACTCGCGCAGATCCTGGTCCAGCTGCTCGCTCATGTTTTCTGACATAGCGGATAGTCTCCTCGCCACTGTACTTGCCCCAAGCTGTACATCAGATAAACTTGAGATTACATCTGATCCGTTTTTTTCGTCTTTAAACACCGTCTCAGCTATTATCATCATTGCGCCTTTCAGGACATCTCCGTCAGTGAACGCTCTTTTGTTTTTTATCAGATAATTTGCTGCTCTGAACGAGGCTTCGGTTGCCTTTTTGGACTTTTTCCCCGGTCTTGTGAAGAAAGACTGCTGCTTGACCAAAGCCGCCTTTAGCTCACGTGCTTTCTCCACTCGAAGTGCACTGCCGGCTGGGAAGTTTGTGTGAAAGCTCGGATGTGCCGTGGTGTAGTGTCTTTCCACGTTGTGTCGCTTCGGAATTGCCACTGTCGAGCCACAAATAAGGCAAACACACTTGTCCTTTACCTCCGTAAAGAAGAACTCTTCCTCCCAGTCACGGTTGAAAAATATGTTTTCTTTCTCTTTGCCATTTTCTTTAGTCTTCTTCGCGGATGAACCGAGGGCAGTGAAAAATAGTGCGCGCAAAGTTACCTGTGACCTCGGAAGCAGACCATGGCGCAGTCACAGTGGCAGATACACAAAAATATATAAAGATTTTACCTTAAAATCTAGATTTTTTTTTTTTTATTACACTTAGCTCTGTTTTAGATTATGCATTTTAAACTAAAAATAATTTTATAAAATTATTTAATTTAATAAACAGCTATGCGAGCTATTTTTAGAACACGTCCACGGGCGACAGGGGAGGACACAAAGGGCGACAGGGTGCCCGCGGGCACCAGGTTGGTGACTCCTGGTCTAAACGCTGACATACTGTTACTCTGACTTTGATACTGGCATGGCACCAGAGATACCCATCTGCTCAAACGCTCATATTTGCAGATATCAACAGCTAAGAAGAATTGCCTCACACAAATGGGAGTGACGAAGGTTAAGTACGCGTTAATGTCTCCGCATTCATGTAAAAGCTTTCAAAAGAGGCATATGAACATAAAAAGCAATGTTTTTCAGCATAGGCCGATTGAAGGAGAAATACAAGCTGTTTTACAAGGTTAACAGCATCCACCTTTTAAAAACACTCATTCAGTTATCATTTTATATAATTGCATTCTACCTACTATTCAAAACAGAATAAAGAAATGTCTTATCAACAGATCTACCAACTCCACTTGAAGTAGTGGTGCAAGCAACATATTTATCTTTTAACCAGCAATGAGGGATTTGAATGGTTAGAGAAAGCCAGGCAGCTATGATCATTGCAACGTAGCAATTTTGATGACAGCGCTAGCACAGTCTAACAGCAGTTTGTGCATAATTATAGTCCCTCAGGGGAGAAAGTGATGGGTGCAGATTGTAACAGGAGTGTACCAATATTTGCAAAACCATGTACAGTATACAGAGGTGGAACATTGGGGAACATTTTGCAAATGAACTGGATGTATAGAAGATATTTTTAATTCAAGAATAGAATAGAAAACAACTTTTAACCAACACATTTACTTTGTGTGTGTTTTTTTTTTTTTTTTTTTTTTTTTGTAAATAGCTACATCGCAAATGTACACTTAGAATAGGTTCATTTTACTGTTGTGCTATAACTGTGTAAGGTCTGTTGTATGGGAATAAAACAGATCAATGCAGCAAGAAAGAATGGGTAAATCATGTTGTAATATCTTGTAGTCAAATGAACACAAGAAGGCAATAGCATTACATATAAATGTCTCCAATCCCTGTGATCTGGTGTAGTGTTATGATTTCACTGCTCTTTCTGCAAATGATGTGCAAACTGCTGAAAAACTTACTTACGTTTTTTCCTACCACATCAGTAGCGTTGCAGGGGTGTTCTAATGAGATAGTTTTGTTGGAAATTGGGAAATTCTTACGATTTACAGGAGCGGCAAAGAATTCAACTGGCTGGAGAAGCAGTACTCAAACCTTGTGGATGTGAACTTCACACTTGATGTAACCTGGAGATTTACTTTCAAGCCCGAATATTCTAACTCGTTTTAGTTATTGCTTTGTTGAGTGTCTTGTCTCATGCTCTTATTAACATAGACACAGATCAATACCACTAATGACTCAGAGCATGATGTCAAGGATCCAAGTGTAATAGTACAAAGCATTATGTACAGCATCTCAACGTTCAACTTTTACAGCCTTTTCTTGTCTGTCTCTATCTAGTCCAGGTGTCGGCAACCCAAAATGCTCAAAGAGCCATTTTTGGACCAACAAAACAAAAACTGAATCTGTCTGGAGCCGCAAAAAATTAAAAGCCTTATATAACCCTTACAATGAATACAACATATGCTGTAAGTGTCTATTAACTTTATCAACCTGTTATCAAAATGTAACAAAATGAACATTCAAGATTAGCGTACAAGTTGCTCCAAAATGTAAGTCGCACAAGCCAAAATACATACAGTATGTTAGGAGGGAAAAACACGTATAAATCACACCGCGGACTATAAAGTGGCACTTTTGGGGGGTAATTAATTACATAATTCGACCCCACGAACAGACGCGGGACACGTTTATCCACCCCGCTCCTGTTTAAGATTACACAGAGGCGAAGGGCTGCGCTGATATGAGGTAAAACTACACGACGCAGATCAAAACATGACTAAACTCAAGTCACTAATCATCTGCAACAAGTATTGTGTCCATTTGACGTTCAACAATGCGCAATGTAACTGGAGTTTAGCCTCTTACCTGACGCACAGTCCCACACATCTCTTTCCGCTAAATCCAGTTTATTTTCCACGAACTCCACGTGTTATTTGTGTTTTCGTGCATTAAAAACAGTCCTTCATTCATTCTTTGGGTAGCTTTTCCTCCGCGCTGCTTGTTGTTGATCTCGAGTCCTCATCGAATGAACAGCTAGCTTCCCTGCTTGTTACCTCCCTGGTTGCGATAAAACTTCCACATTTGCAATGAAAGCAAATGATTTGGTCCAAAAACTGTTGAATCCGCTGTTCAGTCTCTCTCTTTTTTCGCTTTTGGAGCCATGGCCCGACGCACCTGCCGGTTTGTTTACAGCAGCGCACAGACCCGCGGACCTGATAGAAACACCTGTCGCCCGGCTATGACGTAAACCTTCGTTGACAGAAATGTTGAAATTAAATATTTATTCTACACGTTAATCAGCATCGGAACACTTTGTAAGTGTTTGACATATTTTTCCTCCTACACAAATTATATTAAAACAAAAATTATGTTCACACAATTTTCCACTTTTATATTTTTTGGACAAGCTCCAGGGAGCCACAAGCTGCATGTGGCTCTAGAGCCGCGGTTGCCGACCCCGATCTAGTCCATTAGACATCAATATATTCTTCCAGGATATGGATCTGGTGATTTGAGGCCTTGATTATTAGGTTCCTTTTTTCACAGTTGGCGCATTGATTGTGATACATGTCTCTAAAACTATGTATTGTAGGGCTTATTTTATGCTAAATTAAGTTTTTAATCCTTTTCAAACATTGCTTCCTCAGCAATATCACAGCTAACAGTTTGTTTTTAATGGTTGTTCATTCCCCTTTGAGCCTCAGAGAAAAAAAACAAAAACGTTCTGAATATCTGAGATGGGTGATGTCTGAGATATTCTGCATTGTTTTTAAGTCCATAAAACATTCAAACTTTTGAGCCAGCCTTAGCATATCAGGCCTGATTGATTTGATAATTTCCTCTGTGTATTTTTTTTTGCAGCCATTAACAGTAGCTGTAATGCCATTCCTGATGTGGCAAGCACATGACTGTCCTTTGTGCTTTACTACACTTTTTAATTGGTTCTGGTGCGTGGGATTCCAATGTGGCGGTGGCCCACTGAGCAACATCTTAGATGTCTGTTGCATGTACCTGTCCCTCACAATGTTTGCTGTACATTTCATAGAACATAAATCCAGCATTGATTCCAATTAATTTAACACTACATGAATTCAACATTTGAACTCCCCCACACTTTATTTAAATCTTGTGCAGTCAAGTGAAAAAAGGGCTTCAAATTAGCACTGCTGAATTTGACTAACAACCTTGCATATTTAGCTGAAGTAGACATGCTCTCTCTGCTTCCTCATGGTTTTATTTATTTATTTTAAATCTAATCTGTTTAAAAATAATAATAAAAAAATCTTTTTTCATTCCCAGTCATTCTCATAATTGTTAAGTCTTTACGTCGAAACTGAGATGCCTCCTCTTTGGCATTTGACCACTGACTGTCTCGGACATGCACGCACACACACCCCCACACACACACACACTACCACTGCGCCACAAATCACAAGTCTCATTTAGTTTCCTTTCTGTGTTTTAATTAGAGCCGAAGCTAGGCTAATCACCTCCTTAGTAGACAGCATCGGTAATGAGACGGCGAGGGAGGAGTCGAGAAGGATGGACGGATAATTGAGAAGCCAAGGAAAAAAGAAGAGAGGGATAGCCAAGGAGAAACGAGACGCGAGAGGTTGTTAGCAGCAGATTAGATGGAATCAGAAATCTTGAGGAGGGTGAGTGAGGTGGGTGGATGAAATAAATAGTGAAAGAATAGAAGCTTGTAACAAATAGATCACGGGTCCGAAGAGCTGGACTTGAATGAGAATCCGACGAAAGTAAAAAGGAACTTGAAGTAAGAGAGAGAAATAATGAGTGTCCCATACCTCCCACCAAGCAAGAGCCATGTCTGCTTACCCCCCATCCTCCCACCCACCCAACCTCCTCCTCCTCTTATAGACTGCTCCTTTCATTCTGTCAACGCAGTGAGTGCCTGAATAGCCTTTTATTATTCAACAGTCTGGGGCAGGTCATGGGGGGTCAGAGCGCGGTCTCCACCACGCTGCCACCAGCAAACATCCAAACATACACTGTCGCTTTCTCTAAACGTAACCCCGGGCGCCTATGTGCATGCATGACAATAAGGCCTTTTCTAAATAAGGAGGAAATGGCATTGGGTAAACAGTTGCACGTGTGACAGTGGACTTTTTGAATGGGCCCTGGATATTTCTATGGTGACACTGTCTCTGCCCAGGTTTGTTATAGACCCCACAGGAGGAGATACGGTTTGGGCAGTGTGGTTGTGGATAAGAATGCTCAGCAGCACCTAACAAACTGCTTTGTGTATGTGTAATGTAAGTCCAATGGGCAGGAACTAAAGGGGCTGGACAGGAAATGCTGCTGAAACGCTCACAATGTAACCTTTTAGCCAACACATGTCCTCAATGTATGTAAATATTGGCATATCCTATAATATCCTCAATTCATTTTCAAAGTTTAATCTTAACTTTCTATGTCACTGGAAAGTTATCACCAACAAATAGCTCAACAATTTTCCTTAAATGTGTTGTTTATCACAAAATACAGAACACAAATAACTTTATGCATAATGTTGAATGTCTATTATGCAATCTTGTCACACCTCCTCAACTAATCGATTGACAGGGCTTATCTTTCAGCCCTAGTTATGTGGAGAATGCAATTATAAGAATTATATTGACAGACTGAATTGGTGAATGTAGACCTCTTCAATGCAAGGTGGATATTATTGAAATTTATTCTGTGCATTTGACCTTTAAGCCAATCGTTTAAAGCTGTGTAGGCTGTCAAGAACCATGAGCAAATGCGTATATATTTAGGTTTTGAGCTGAACTCTTGGTTAAAAAGTAAGCTGGAGGCATCATTAAGGATATTTTAGGTTGGAAGACAAGCCCAACTTAGAGGTGTATATTTTGTCTAAAATGTTTACAGTATGTATATGGCAAAAGATAACCAGTGATCGTCACCAGACTAAGTACAGTTTGTTTTTAGAGGAGACCACAATCACAGAAAAAAAAAAAAAGTAAGATATAACTTTGCAATACATACATTTTTTTGCATTCTTAAAAAAGGAAAATTATCCTCAAAGATTCCACAAGAGGAGAGTAAGGAAGAAGATAAGTTAATGCCAATCTTAAGTGTTGCATATTACAATAAACTGACAATTACAATTGCTGGGTCCTCAAAAGAGAAATGGAAATGCAGAGCTTAGCAATAGTTTCAAACACAAGACAAAGCCGATAAAAACGTAAAAACTGTACTTTGTTTTTTTCCATTGTATGACATGTGTTGTCCCCTTTCCATTGCTACTAGTTAAAAAAACAAAACATAGTTTATATTTGTTAGCATAGACTAATACCAGTCTCTCAGTCCCTGGTGCATATAACACTTTGGAATAGCACAGAATCAACAGCTTGTAACCTGGCATTTGCCAAACTGTGTGTGTGTAAAGGTATACGGCCCTGTTTGTGCGTGACAGGAGGAAAAACAGAGATAACAGTAGCCCACCGGTATCTGCTCCATCTTATCTTGTACACAGCCAGAAGCAGGTATACAAGCTAATTGGAAAGTGCCCAGACACGCAGACACAAAATGGTTGAAACGCATCCATACACACACGCACACACCTTCTTTTTCCTGGGCAGACAAAAGAATTGGCAGAAGAATGGAGAAAGATTGGGAGAGAAGGAAATGATTTGGCCAGAATGAGACACAAAGCGGTGAGACATGGAGGGCAAATTGCATGGAATGACAAGGATACAAAACCAACAAGACAAACAGTAACTAAGCCGATTTTTTTGAAATA